>JAKSZP010005996.1:0-35911 GCA_022478985.1 Massospora cicadina | reverse complement strand
AAGAAGGACCAGCCATCCGTCTACAGCCTAAATATTCAACACTCAACTTACTAACTACGCCTGCTATAATCAGAACACATACTAAAGAGCAATATAGCCAATATCATAAAGTGAAAAGATTAAAAAGTCAATACTTTATTTTGGGAAGGATGCAAAGCACTACAGGAATAAATGTGACTGTGACTGAAAAGATAATTAGTATAGCATCAAACAAGGAAATCAAAACTAGTCTCTAGGATACTTTGCAAATTTTGAAAAGCTACTCTGCAAATCTCATTCCAGATTGAATCAAAAATAAGAAGAAGCTAGCCAAGCTAAATTCTATTCTTCAGTCAAAGGAAAAGATTAAACCAGCTGGAGTGCTCAATTTTAATAAATATCAGTAATTTTATACAAACACTAAAATTTTTTAGATAATAAAAACCAAACTCCACATTTTGATGTCATTTCCCACACTGCCATAATGGAGTAAGAAGTGGAAACGAATCTCATTACTTGTTTAGACCCAAAAGTGCCAAATGGAAAATCAAACTTGGCCAATGAACATCAATGAAATTATCAAGCTGATTAAATTGAGATAAGTCAAGAGCAAATTGTCAAACTCACCGATAGATTTATCCTTAAGAGCCCCATGTATGCTCTGAATACTATTCAGCGCCTCAAATTGCCTAAAGCGCCAGATAAATTACCTGGGACTTACTTTATTACAAGAATCAACAGATCATTGATCCTCAAAGTTAAAATGTCTATCTATCACTGTCAACAGCTTACTCCAAAAATCGGGAAATTTTTTTATAGAATGGAGCATATTAAACACCTGGATCAGCTTGCAGCTTGAGACGTCACCAGTCCTGACAAATCTGAGCTTGAAATGAATCCAAGTGGCATGAACTCTATATCCAAGGGATTAACTAAAGTCAAAAGGTGGATACTTACCTTGGAAAAGCCAACGTTTGTCCCAACCAGCAAGGCACCATCTGCAGATTATCACCTAAACCAGAATCTTTCTCATCATTGGGAACAAGATTATCAACCTAGATGAGTCTATGCCTGTGGATGAACTAGCCAAAAAATCTCCTCAGATTAAAGTGGTTTCTGACCAAGCTAATGTCCTTTAGAATGAGTGCAACCAGTATTCGGAAATGAAGAAGGTGGAATGTGGTAATCCAGATTTGGAATGCACCATGAGTCATTCTGATGTTGCCCACAACACCCTTTCCTGATAAGGTGACCTAGCCGCCACGCCCAAGGGCAAAGTTTACCCTCTTTATGCCATCAACCATCTTAAGTTGAGGTTCTAAACTTTTCAAATTTGAGTACTTTGTCAACTGCAACTCTCAATCTCGCACCTTGTACAATGATACTGCAGCCGCCATCAGCTTTGAGGCTATTGAGTTAGTTTTCACCAATAGATTGAAAAGAAAATCACCACGATCAACTACTCTTTTTGGAGCCAGACTTGGTGTCAAAATTTTGTTATGACTGGATGGTAAATACATATTTGGTGGATTGGATAATAATTGATGAAGGGGGAATTGAACTTGGACAATCAAATTATAGAAATATAGAATTCCTCTGGAGCAGCAATGATAAGTCAAAACCCCTTAAATATCATAGGGAATAAAGTAGTACTAAGCTTACGACTCAAAATTGACCAAGATGATTGCATATTAATAGTTGAATAAGAGAATGTAGTAGGAGGTCCTTGAAGAGAAAGAGAGAAAAAAGGCTAACAGATTTAGCCTTGAGTTTGTATATTAACAAATTGGTATCATCAGGGCAGTAGCTCCTTATTTAAGTACTTTATTATGTTTTTTATCAAAGGACATCAAATTTCATATCACTCATCTGTTGCTCAGTGGATTTTACCCTATGCAACCAGCTTGGCAGAATTGACCAAATACGCCAAAAATTAACAGTGGTGCTCACTACAGGGGGCCCATTGATCAACACATTAAAGGTTTTATATTCGCCAAAGCCATGGCGCAACTGGCTCATCTTGACAAGGTACTACCCCAGTTTATTGAGTTATCTCAATAAACGGAACTGAAGCTTGCCTTGGATACACTATCCAGTATCAAAAATTCTTTTCTAAGAAAATAAAAGTATAACAGATAAGCTATACAAGGGTTTTCACCAACTGCACCTGGTAGGTGGCCTAATTAGCCAACTTGTAGACCACTTGAGTGACACTACAGAGTGGCTATACTGAGCAGAGCATAAACGGAATAGCTGTGCTGGGAAGGATGGGCTCCGCATTGACCAGCTGCCCACATTTAACTGTGACAGAAATATCCCCAGATTATTTAAGCGTTTCAAATTCGCCATAAATGGGCTTCCATTCAGCGAAAATCTAAACTGTTTCTATCTGCTCTAGATGTTGCGAACACCAACCAAGTCACTTATAACCAAAAAGTAATACAAAAAGTATTAAGAGATGAAAGAGACTGTGATCCACCTTTTTGAGGATGTGGAGAAAGTGGAACAATGCAAGGCAGAGTTATTGACTATACAGCGTTAAAAGAACAGTCATTGGTGGAGTTTGTGGAGCGGGTCATTAATGAGGCTCATGTGTTGTTGGGAGCAAATATCTTACTAATGAGGAGGTGGGCATAGTATGATGGGGCTTTCAAACCATATTGAGAACTGTATAATGCTATTAACCACATTTATCATGACGTGACGCTATTAGAAATCATCAATTGTTTAAACCGCCTATCTATTACATTTAGCGCCTGAATGTGGAATGTAAAGCCCCTGAACCTGCTACTGCATACCTGTCAGGAAATGGGCACCAATGACTTGGGTAGAATCTGTTGGTTGAAACTTGTCCTTTTATGCTCTGGCGGTTCCTTTCTTCCCCCATTATACTCAATCAGCTCATCATTAGCCAAAGAACAATACATCAACTTATTTCTGACTTGGACCGGTGGGTGTAATACAGAGACAAGTGCCATTTACTTATTCTTGTTTCTTGTGAAGTCTAAGATTACATTATGCGGTTAGCTGCTAGGCAAACTAGATGTCCTTGCTTTACCATTTGTCCCAAACAAACAGGGAAAATATTGAGCGTAGTAGATATCAGAAGCTCTACATCCACTAATTCAAACTTATTTACCCTGATGATTTCCATGAGTCACTTTGTGTCGGGCCTGGTACTCACCCTGATGTTCTTATATCAAAAAATCCACTATGATATATTGGCTTTAAACTGAGGGAGAGACTTCCAGTAACGCAGAATTGAATTTCTGCCAAGATGTAAAAAAATGTTTTCTGGCAAATCCTTAAGCGGAATGGTACAGTTGGAGGCGGATCTTCAACAAACGTTGCAACTCTAGAAGGGATGATCCTGGTGATTCCCATAGAGAAGATTTCCTAGGAGTATCCACATGATAGTGCTGGTATTATCACTTTTCTGAATAACTGAAAGCCCTTGGATGTTGATTTAATAAACATTAATGTTTACTCTTATGCAGAGTGTACATATTGTAATATATTTGAGAACCCAAAAATCTGAGCGATAATAGACACTGGGGCTTTTGCCAACATAATATCCACCAAGATCGTAGCTAGGCTTTGGCTGAAGTCTGATGTAGATCACAGAGTAGTGTATGGGACCTTGGGAGCACAGAGCACTGTGTTGAAGGCGCTTAAAGCGCGATGACCTTGAGGTTTGGTTTTGTAGGGGCATCCACTCTAGCAGTGGTTCTGCCTAGTAATCACTATCACATGTTGATTGGGGCTGCGTTCATGAGGCAATTTGGGGCAGTGATTGATATGGTTGAGGGAACCTTTAAATTCTGGGACAACGTATCCCCATCTATTTTACCTCCAATGTAGTCACAGAAGACCCAATCAGCTCCATTAAAATTAATATTGCATATAGTGATGATGTAAAACCTGTACTATATTTTTGGATGGTTTGGAGGACTCAAGCTCTTCTTAACCAGATTAAAATGTATAATGGGATTCCTCAATGGGCTAAAAGTGCTTTAAGTATCCCATCTGGGAATCAGGTTATAATAGGAATGGAGCTTGAAATAGACATCCCTGAAAGAGTATATGGGAAATTTTAAAGCCCTACAAGCAATCATGGCTAAAACCTCATGTGGCTCCTAAGCTCCTGTTACCATAGCAGGGGGAAGTGAAGGTTTTGATAGTGTACCTGCAGAAGGAAATTATGAACGTTCAACGGTACCAATAAGTGGCTTATCTGCATCTAAATCTTATTGATGAGATCCATCATATACACAATTTTGGTTCTTGGGAAGACCTTAGGCTATCTTTAGAAACCTCATCCAGCGTAATGACTGTGGTTCCGCATGAGGCTCTAACTTGTCTTTCAGAGGATCAGAAGGAAAGGGTGATGGATCTGTTTGAGAAATAATAAAGCATTTTCGCATCTGATGACCATAACCTGAAATGTGCATGCAGGATTATGCATTGGCCAGACACAGGAGACCACCCTTCTATTTGGTCACAGCCTATCAGTCGCTCAAAGGTGGTGGAAGATGTTTTATCTGAGGAGATAGATAAAATTGGTTGAACATGGGATGTTAGACCCATCAAAGAGTCCCTGGACGTCACTAGTTATAATCATCAAAAAGAAATATGGTACCAATCAAGTATTAATTGACTACCAGAAGCTTAAAAGCATTTTAAAAAAGACATACCTGCTTCTGCAAATTGAAATGCTTTAGATCATCTGGGAAGCGACAAATATTTCTCCGCTATGGACTTGAATTTGAGGCACTGGAAAAGTAAGTTGCCACCGGCAGGGACAAGAGAAGTGTGTTATAATCACCTTGAAAGGTTTGTTCCAGCCTACACGTATGCCACATGGGTGGTCAACGCCCCAGCTACGTTCCAGCGGGCTACAGACCCTATTTTTGGGTGACCTTAAGCTGACTTGAGTTCTAATCTACCTTGACTATATCAATGTGTCCTTTGGACATTTATGGAACATCTCGGCACCTGGAACAAATGATCAACTGACTTTCTGAAGCTAACATCAAAATTAAACCCCAAATTGCCACTTTTCTAAGGAGCATTTGGAATACCTTGGGTTTGTGATAGACTCCAAAGGGCTTAGTCCTCAGCTGGCAAAGGTAGAGGCTATATGCAAGATGACTTGTCCAGAAAATAGTGGGGCAGCAAAATGTTTTTAGGGATGGTCAGTTTCTATCAGCAGTTCATTCCCAACTTTGGTTGTATTGGGGCACCATTTTTCAAGTTATTAAAGAAAAACGCTACCTTTGAGTGGACTGACTGTTGCCAAAATGCTTTCAATGTCAAAATAAACCTCATTGGCTAGCGCGCCTGTTCTGAAATAACCAAGTTTTAAGAAGGAATTTATTGCACAAATGTTTTCTTCCATTTCAGCTGTAGGGGCCGTGCTATCCAAAAAAATGATAGTGAGAAGCATTCCATTATATATTGTAGCCAAAGAAGAACAGGTCCTGGACGTAATTACACCATAACCAAGAAGGAGTGCTTAGCAGTAAAATATGCATATAAACAGTTCCAGGTCTACCCCCACAGGGTTAAAGTCAAAAAGTCACAGATTATTCATCCTTCCAGTGGCTGTAGAATCTGCGGGAACCTGAAGGGCGGCTTGTGTGATGGGCCCTGAAGCTACAGGCATATAACCTTGAGATTTTACACTGGAAAGAGGCGAAATACCAGAATTCAGACTGTCTCTCACAATTACCAACGGTCAACATTATGGAGGATGGCAGACATTATGTATGAGAAGATGATTTATGGCGAATAATATGATGACATACCGCAGGTTATCAAAGTGCTGGATGATCTGCGACAGGATACCTTTTTGCACAATGGTAAACTATATAAGCAAAGTGGTAAATTGGCGTTATATTTCCAAAAACCTTCCGCTAGGCCAGCAATTATCTTGGATGCACAAGGAGCAATAGGTCATGGAGGGTTGCAGAAGACGTTGGAGTTTTTGTGACTATGTTACTATTGGGAGAGCATGCACTACAATATTCTTGTGACAGTTGCTTGTCGTCACCAGTGTCATGTGGAGAAACCTTTCCCTTAAATAAACAACCTATCAGCTGGTTAAGCCCCGTTTTGCATGGCATACTGTTTCCCTTGATGTGGTGAGCCCTCTGCCCATGGGTTTGAATCGCTCTAAGTATATACTTGTAGCCATAGATCACTAGAACAGGTGGGTGGAAGTAAGGGAGATCAAGGATTTAGAAGCTGTAACTGTCGCTAAGTTCATTATGGGGTGCATCCTACAGTAACATGGATGTCTGCAGTTTATTCTCTTGGACAATGTAAAAAATTTTACGTCACATGTCCTTCCTATATTGAAAAAAGTTAATAGCCATCCGTGGGGATTTAACTACCCCATACCACCATGAATTTAATGGGATGGTCAAACGGGTTAATATCAGCTTGGTGAATAGTCTCCATAAGCTTGTAAAAGATTGGCCTGCTGAATGGAGTACCATTTTGTCCACTGCCATCTTTGCGCACAACATTAACTATCATTTGTTAATGGGAAAAAGTCCATTCCAGTTATTTTATGGAAGACACCCAGCTCTTCCGGCATTGCTTTATTCCTGTGTGGAGGATACTGGTGGAGTGGAGCTACAGCGCTATTTGAATTAGTTAATGGACATGCTGATTAAACTCCAAATTGAATTATATTCCACTAGTTTAGCTAAAAAGGTTTGGTAAAGGTGGATGACTAATGTAGACACAACAGCCTACCACAGTTTGTGGTAGGGGATCTTGGTCTGTTCCATGACCAACATTGGTTTGGCAGAAGGAACAAGCTTGCCAGCATATGGATTGGACCATTTGAAATTATAGAGATGACTGGTGTCAATGCTTACACTATTAAGGAACCCATAGGTGGTCAGATAGTTGACTGAGTACATGCAAAGCTCCTTTAGGCATACAAGCAATAAGAGCTTATTGTTCAGTCAAAGGTGGTAATGTTGAGATCTTGATACGACTGTAAAATAAGCACATATTAAGTGGATTGTATAATAGATTGCTGAAGGGGGGGTTTGAACTTGGATAGTCAATTTAGTGGATCAATTGAATCTGGCGGAGCCACAATGATGAGGCAAAACCCTAAAATTGTAGGTAATAAAGTGCTACTAAGCTGATGACCTGAAAATTGACCAAGACAATTGCAGATCAATAGTTGAACAAGTGAATGTAAAAGGAGGTCTTTGAAGAGGAAGAGAAAAAAGGTTAACAAGATTAGCCTTGAGTTTATATATTAATAAATTGTTCTTATCAGTGCAATAGCTCTTTAAGTACTTTTTTACTATTTATTACGGACCAATGATTCTCATATCAATTGTTAGTTGCTCAGTGGGATTTACCTTGTATAACCGGTTCAGTAAAATCGACCAAATCCGCCAATAGTTAACACTTAAATTCTTCAAAAATCATACCAAGTTTGTAATGATGCCATTACCATCTTCTTCTGTGCCATGCATCAGTTTAAGGATTGCAGTTGAGGAAAAGGCCTGCTGACGATGATCAAACTACATGAGGTAATGGGCTCTAGCTTATTTGACCCAGAGCCATGCCACCATACCAGTTTCTCTCACCTGTTTGCCGGTGGAACAGACGGACACCTAACGTTGTACAACTTGGTTATCCTTGGTGAAAAGTGTGGCCATCTCATACCTGTTGCCCAAAAAACCTTTTTAGCTACAAGCGCTTCAAGCACGCCATTGTCATCAAACCCCAGCTAACTCCTAAATGGAAGGCGCGATGTCCTGACTAAGCACTTCAACAATCTATTATATGTGACTCCATCCTAAGTTGCCAGTTTAATCATAAGCACCTGTTTACCTCGCTGTCAATATGGAACCTCCTGCCAGATCCCCCACGTCCTGCAACAATACAAGCATGACACTAACTAGTCCAAAAGCTCCAAGGCTGCCAATCTGCACTCTTCAAACTTTCTTCTGTTAGAATCTAACAATGACATTTACCTAGGACTGATTCTACTCAGTATGAAGACCTAGCGTGGTCCCTTGACTCAAACCAAACCCACTTAGTCTTTTAACAAACCATCATCAGATGAACATTTTTGAGGCCTGAGCAAAGATGATTCAGTCAAAGGAACCCAATAAAATTTTCCACCCAATTTATAGCAAAAAATATATCACAAATACCACAACCTTCAATTAGGCAACAATATCTTAAGAGAACAAAATTTACTTCCCTTATACAAGGGCTGAGGGGGTATGTTAGGATTCTCCCTTTTCAAAGGTATAAGCCTTTTCCAGGGTGAAGATCTTCAGATAAGAGCGTGGGAAGTAGCCTTCAAACTATTAAGTTTATTTTAATAAGCCTTGAATTAAGGCTCAATCCCACATCATCAGGTCGTACTTTAAATTTAGTGAATAATTTGAATACTCTGAATTTAACCTAAAATAATTTTAATTTAACTCATGAATATTATACCTTTATTATGAGGCCACATTCATCCAACTCCGCCATCTGGGCTTAAAACTCCTAATATCTGCTTCAACTATTCATTCTGAAAGCCAACAAGTTGGACATCTACACCTGGACTATTGGAAGATCTCCTACTTAAGGTTAATACTAATCTAACTTATGCTTTGAAAATATCTCCAGGTGATCAAGAAGCTCAGATGACCTTCCAGGTGAAACTCAATGAAGGAAGGCCACGTGGGAATCAAGAATGAATGATGAATCACTCTTCACCATTCCCAATGAATAATAGTTGCCCTTGAACTTTCAACAGTATTATAATCAGTACTGTCTTATTTTTTAAAATACTTTATTCAGTGACTATTTTATTTTTTATTTATCTCTAGTCTTATTTTAGCAAAGGAACAAAGCCCCATCAACTGTGCATCTCACGAAGCCACTGTCCTCTTGTCTTATTATAGCCTCCTGCATTCAGCCACTATGTCATGCTCCCCAGCATCAGCACCTGCAATCGCAACTGGCGCAATTGTGACTCTATACTCTGCAAAAGGTTTAAACTGAACTGAATCAATAGATTGAGTACTCCCATGGGGCTTTAATGGCTTACTGTAAAGTTTTAATATACTATTAGGATGCCCCATTTAAGGCCCTCTATGTTTAAAAACCCAGTATTACCTTCTAATAACTAATCCATTTTAAATTATCTACACCTAAAACCGCCAATCTAGACATGAAGAGACTGGTGAATGAGATATTCAGATTATAGACTATGGTATTCAAGTTTATAGAAACTACTACCAGAAGGAAAATAACTAGGCTAATGGCAAAGACCCCTTATGCCTGAGTACAAATTAATGGACTTGGTACTAATCTTCCATCACTTACCTGGCAGAAGAATTCAAAAACTTATTGTTCTATGGTTTGCTCCTATCAAGGGATATAAAAACGTGGCCCTGAATATTCCATCGCCTCAGTTGATACTGGTATTGTAATTTTTGAGTCCATGGAAGGTTTTCCAGAGCAATGTACCCCTTTTGCAAGGTTTTAGGAGTTTATTGTTAAAGTATTGAGTTTGAGACAGTTTGGACATAAACTTACCTTTAAATGAGGGACAGCATTTGACAGAAATGACCGCATGTCAAACTCCTTGATCCATCAATTGTTTATAATGATACAAAAGATATATCAAATTTGAAATTCTAAGTGATCACAAAGAATTCCCTCAGTCACAAACCAAGTATAATGCTCCCTCAAGGATTAATGAAAATCTTGCAAATTACAAGGATTGATACCTTAATAAAGAGCATGTCCCTCGTAACCATATAAAGTTTTTGACTATTTAAGTAATTGATGACGTTATTACGCTATCTTGCTAGTATAGATTACCGGCAAAAAGCACACTTTAGTGATAAATAATCCTACTAGAAAGCTTGCTGAAGATAAGATGGCTATTAACTGTTTAGCCTTCAAAGGGACTGGCCAATAAATCACAGTTAAAGATCAAAATGGATACTTTGAAATAGACATTGACTATAAGCTTTCCACAAATGGCAATAAGACAGGTGTCGCCTATTCTTCCTTTATATATAAAGTTGACATGTATATGGAATAACCATTTTGAGTATTGCGCCTACTCCAGTCCCACAATATCTGTCATGGCTTGAAAATGACATAATCATGGAGACATTTACCAAGGACAAAGCTGCATGTCAGGAGGCTAAGAAGGTGAAGTTGGCATGTCTCCCTGACCACAAGCATACCTTGGATTAACGCTGGGTAAAGGCGAGATACGCCCAGGTTAGTCCTAAGGATGCAAAAGAAGTTTATCCCTGTATAACAGAAAGTGCATCAAAACAAAAATAGCTTTTTGATTAGTAAAAATGGTTCAATTCAGTTTCTCAGTGAAATGCGTCTTGAAACCCGTTCAGTTTTCAAAATTTCCAGCTCAGGTTGGCCTCTCCTACAACCAATAACCCAAGTTTGTTTGATTACCAAGTATAGTTATTGGTAATGGAATCATGCACTTATTGGTACACCTCAGCTTAGCCCCGCTTCTATCAATTGATTGTTTCCCCTATACCCTTAAATCCTTTTTCTCAAGACAAATATTTCTTGTTGGTAGACTTACCTCTTAATAAAAATCTTCGCTAGTACACCTCTTTTATATATGTTATCCTGGAAGAACCTGTGCGTGGACCTCTTTGAGGAGGTCTCACACAACATTAAACATTTAATTTTAACAACTGTAAGTTTTTCCGCCCATGCACCGCTGGGACGCACAGGTTCTCTCCAATATGTGTCGCCCATACACTCCCAATCTAAGCACCGCATGGTTCAAGCTTAAGTCTTCCCTCTAATGACAACCATCCTCAATATAAGTTATTACAGCTCTAGCACCCTCTTTGAGGCTTTAGTAACTTTACTACTAATGACTAGTTTCCTGGCGTTGGCTCTGTGCACCATGCACTACCATGCTTGGAACAGGAGAGTTATGGATATTCTCCTTACGCTGTATAGTATTTTTTATGTTAATAGAAATTCTTCTAAGATTTGGTTGCTTGCCTGGTGCTAACCCAAAATTCCTACAATATGACAGGTGCAGTATGCTTATCATTTCGCATCTGCCAAAGAAATAGGAGGCCAAAGTTGTCATTATACATTCACAATACTTAACTATTTTTGAAAGGAAGAGATTTAGTTAAAAAATTAAGGTAAAAACCTTTTTTCTATGTAAAAAAATAAAAATGATTATATACACGGTATGAAAACTATATATAAAGTTATTTTAGAGATAGTAGAATAAATAAACGCTTTTTTGTCAAAGTAACTTGCATATCTCACGTGAGTTAAGAATATCACATGTGAAAGGTGTGGTACATCTCACATATTCTGATAGGACATTGTTTAACTGCAAATGCATAACCCTTGGTATATAGATAAGCTCTGATATGGGTAACATCTTATTATGTTATTCCACCAATTTTAATGATAACTTTAAATTTACTAGTTAGATATAAATGGATTTTTAATAAAGAAACAGGCGTTTGAGGTTGAAGTTTTGCCACATTAAAAATGGATTAAATGCAGTATTGGTTAAACTAATCAGATACCTAGCATGGATTGCACTTTATGTAACTCCTTTGGCTGTAAAAAATAAATAGTAGTTTAAAGATTTTTTATCTCACTTAGATTTAGGACCTAGACAAGTAGAAGTGAGGCAGTTGTTATCTTATTTATTTGGGGAAGGTCGATCAGGGGACAAGCACTTCTGATATGGTGAAAAAAACTAATGAAATTCAACAAATAAAGACACCCCCAGAAAGTCCAAGGCCCCTCTTGTTGTCTCCAGGATCACCAAGATTAGGACGGTAGGGAAGGGGAGTTATGCTGACTTATTCTTGAATGCAGCATGTGTGAAGGAAAGGATCAACTTTTAGGAACTATATGGGGAACCATGTGTTGATTGTTCTTCTGTTATAGGGGTCATATGTCCAAACAGCCATGCTTGCTAATGTTCCAATATATGGCAGTGGAAGCGATAAATGGATTCTTGGATTGTTGGCACTGCTCCTGTGAACGATTCCAGTACCATTGTATGTATCATCCATAGTGCTATTGCTACTATTAGCGCCCTGGAAGATGGGTGGATAGGAGAATGCATGTTTATAGCGAACATGTTCCTTGCTAGGCTGAATGGATGTCCGTTTTCCTGGCGGAAAAGGCGCATGGCCTCTTTCCATACCGCCACTGATATTGGGAATTGTTCTAAATGGTGGGCTAGGCTTCCATACTGACCACATATTTCACATGAGGTGTGATTGGCGTTTGACTGTTCAGCTGTTTGGTATACTCTCCTTATGCACCTCCATAAATGTGCTCTTATTCTGGGTTGGAGTAGAGGGTGATGTGTGTATCTCCATACTCTTCTTTGGGTCTCCAGGTTGTAGGGTATGTCCATATGGTCCAGGTAATCTATCCTGTCTATGGTATTTGGGCTTTTTCTTGTTATATTGTCTTTGACTATTTGATCATTGATCTCCTGTCTGTGAGTTAGCCTTGGGCGTCCTCAGTGATTGGTTTGTTCATTTATGTGAATCCGCCATGTCGCTCTTCTCATGGCTAGGAGTATTCATTTGAAATGTGCAGGAGTGCAGTGTGGTCCTGCAGATGTAGGATATGATGTCAGATAATTGATTAATTTGTTCAGGTAATCTGGGTTTCTTAATTGTAGTGCACGTGTGAAGTTATATCTTGCTTTTCTGGCCCAGTATGTATCTGGAAGATATGGGCTAGTCACCTGAGCTATTCAGGATCCCAGTATATGGGTTGCTTGCTCTATGTAATTTAGTAAGCCCCATGCCTCCATTCCTTCTAGGTCCAAATAGGATTTCAAGGCGAACAGGGGGGTTGTGGTTGGACCATAGCCATCCTTGTAATAGGGCGTGGACTGTGTTGAAGAAAGATGGTGAGAAATCGATTGCATTGGCCGTGAACCATATGACTGATAGAATCATAGAGTAAGCTACCGTGACCCTTCCTGTTACACCTTTTTGGTGTC
The DNA here is from genome assembly GCA_022478985.1 of Massospora cicadina. NCBI lineage: Eukaryota > Fungi > Entomophthoromycota > Entomophthoromycetes > Entomophthorales > Entomophthoraceae > Massospora > Massospora cicadina. The sequence continues at coordinate 22,899 of JAKSZP010005996.1, read as the reverse complement.
CATGTAAGGAGGCAATGCGTTTTGTAATTTTGTCCAATAATTGATTTTACATCATGGAGTTAGCGTAACCTCCTGCTTCCAACCATACTCCCAAGTGACGAACAAGGCCAGCTGTTGGCTTGTTGATGAATGGAAGTTTCAGTGAGGTCATTGCTAATTTTCGCCTCGTATGTCAGGTCAGGAGTCTTGATGTTGTACTAGCTTGTTGGCCCTGTGTAGATGGCATCCACTGGGTCTGATATTTCCCCAGGGAGTATAATTACGTTTTCTCAGTGTTAAGTGATGCGTTACTTATGGCTGAATAGTATTGTATTATCTTCTCAATTATACAAGCGTCCTGATTGTTGGATATGCCCACCACACAGTCATTAGCGAAGGCCATCATTTTGATTGGTTGGCCCTTGACGTTGATTCCTTTGAGCAGTATGTTTGTCTTTGGGATTAGGGGGTCTAGGCTAAAGTTGTAGAGTAGAGGGCTTAAGGGGTCTCCTTGTTTTAGTCCTCTCTGTGGAATAAACTGGGTTGGTTAAGAAGCCTGCTCCCCGAACAGCCATTGTTGCAGACTCTGTAAACAACATTACCCAGTTTATAAATCTATTTGGAAGCTTGAATTTTTGAAGGCAGGTCCTAAGATAGGTCCAGTTCACCCTGTCAAATGCCTTTTGTTGGTCTAAAAAGACAAGTGCTCCAGAGGTTTTGGACTGGCAGACATTTGCAACTGTGTGGATGTTATCCCATATAGATCTTCTTGGGACAAATCCATATTTTGATGGGGATATCGCATCAGTTGCAATTTCTCCTAGTAGTTTAGCCATAATTTTTGTGAAAATTTTCTATCTGTATTAGTTAGGGAAATTGGGTGCCAGTTGGATAGGTCTAATCTGTCTCCTTTCTTGAATAAAGTGACCGTGTAGGCTTCTTTTCCTCCAGGTAGGAGGTATGTTTCCATAATACACTTGTTCATTGAAGCTAAAAGAATGTTAAAGATGTTAGTAAAATATTTTATATAAAATTCATAGGGGAATCCCATCAGGTCTTGGGAATTTCCCTCTTGGTGCACCGTGTACTACTTCCCATTATTCCTCACACAATATTAGGTTAATTAAATTGTTATTTTGAACCACGGTGTCAATGTGCGCGCTTCTAAGGAATTTTTTGATTTTTTCTGGTTTGACCGGCTCAGATTTATACAATTTCATATAAAACATGTACACTTTGGTCATGACTTCTTCAGGTGTTTCTACTATGGATTTGTCCAGTTGACAGACCTGTGTACAAGCTATTGTATTTTTCCTGGCGTGGAATTATCAGAAAAAGTAGCTTGAGCAAGTTTATCCATCTCTTATGTTTTTGCCTTTATATTGGACTCCAACTCAGTGTTGGTGGTCACGGATCAGGGTGTTTAGCTGAGCAGAAACCTCCACCCATTTTTGACCTCATACATGGCTGTATCCTGTTCTTGGTACGTTGTTTTCTAGATGGTCAATTTCAGCCAATGTGTGTTTGATAATGGCTGAAACTGCCCTGTGTCTTCTAGATGATGTATGTTTAATTTGTTGGGTTGTTGATTTTTTGAAGTTTTCCTAGGTGGTTAGTGGGTCCGAGCAAGAGGGTGTTTGAAAATCCCAGGTTGAGGATATTTCCTCCATCCAGGATTGAAATTCCGAGTTGGCTAAATTTTCTGGGCGTATTCTGCACCATCTGGGTGCTTGGGTACTTGGTTCCAACCGGTTTATAAGACACCAAAACAAGCTGTTGGTCAGAGAATTCGATTTTTGCAGTTTCAAATTTTTGAATTTGGTGATGGAAAATTATTGGTGCAAGTATTAGGTCTATCCTCGACATAGAGACAAGTGTACTATTTTGTACATGTGGGCGTGTCATGTTTTGTAGCAGAGATTGCCTTTTTGGCAGTGGATCATATAGTCTTAGGGTGGCCTTTAGTACTCAGAGTTCCACTTGCCCTTGTGGTATCTCCATTGTGTATGGCCATTGGTCCATCTCTGGGTTAATCCAGCAGTTCATGTCTCCCATTATGAAAGTATTTGCTGGTAGACTTAGATGTGTTAGAACTGTGAGAAATTCTCTTTGGTTATTGCACTGTTTGGGGCATACACACTGGCTATTGTGTGCACTTCAGTGTGCCATGAGAAGGTTACGGCGAGTATGCAGCCATTCAGGAACAAATTTTTGTTAATAAATTTAAAGTTTTGGTTTGCGCGTACTATCACCCCACAGTGGAGTGACCAAAACGACATTGTTGGGAGGAGCATTTTTTTCCATGCCTCCTCCTCTCCCTGTGGACAGTGGGTTTCCTGCACCGCCAGGATATCCACAGGTGGGTTTCATAAGAGACTCAACTTATTGGCCTGGGAAGTTAAGGCCTTGAGTCCCACTATGTTCAGCGTCCCTATCTCTACTGAGACGCCTGATGCGCCTCAGGAGCGGTTAGCAGGACCTCCCAGCCCTACTCCCTGCTCACATTCCTCTCCACTGCACCTCTGCTGCGGAGAGCATAACCATGAGTGGGAGTTGGGGTGTATTCTGCCCCTTTCATCACTGCAGTTTTCGCTCCTCTCTTGGCTTTGCTTGGTTTCAATATGTCATTGTGGTGCACTTATGGATTTTTATTGGCCAAATTATTTTCTTGCGCATTCCATTATTGATTTTCCTTCCCGATTAGGTTAAATTCTGCAATTTCTGAGGGTGCGCTTAACCCCAAATCTGCTGCATTAATATTTGAATTGGGTCCACCAAATTCAAACTGGTTGGATTGGGTGTATGGTTTTCTGCGGGATCTGATTAGTTCATAAACTCAAATTTTTCCATGTCTTCCTGGATCTGCTCCAGCGATATGGTTAATTCCACTGAGGCCTTTGCCTTGGCCGTGGCCAGCTTGTGATCTTTTTTGGCAATTTTTCATTCTTTTGGGGAAATAGGGTCAATAATTTTATATTGCCCATGTTCTCCCCAGTTAAAGGCTTATGTGGTATCTGTGATTTTGGTATATTCTGAGTCATCTTCGCCCATTTCCTCCTCACAGAATTCCATTTCTCTCAGGCCTTCTTTTATGGGGCAATCATGAAGCTTGTGCCCAAAGGCCTGGAAGTGATTGCAAATGGGGGGGTGCGCTTTCCACTGTTGCACGGAACAGCTGGTATTATTTACCATCAATTGTGAAGGATGAAATGTGGGGGATTTTTGTAATATCCTCTACTACATCAAAATTCAGTGAAATTATTGCTATTGCCTTCCATGTGATAAGGGTCATCATCAGCTAGAACTGTTGCATTTCAGATTGTTTAATTTCTCCATAGGCTTCCAAGCCTTCTCAGAGATGTCTTTTGACTACTATGCGCGCCAGTGTGGTTGGAAGATAGTCAAAAATTATGAATATGTCCTTGGATTCAGTCCAATGGGTGTATTTGGTCAGGACCAATTGCTGTCCATTGGGAAGGTTGAGTACCACTCTGACCTTCGCTGCTTCATTTGCTTCTTCCGCGGTTTTGAACCCAAGATCTACCCAACCTCTACGGATAGTATGGGTTTTTAAGTACACCGCATGCAGGAAAAAATTTTGTTGGGCTTTGCTGGAACTTTCCCCACATTGTTGGTGTTTCTACGCCCAGGAAAACTTGTATCTCATGTTCCACAAATGAAAGTGGTTAGGATTGGGATACTTCCAAATAGCTACAGTATTTTACCAAAAGATTGACAAAACCTGCGGGAAGTGCCACCTCAGGTTTTTTATTTTTGCTGAGATTTTCATTTGTACCTGTGCGCTTGGTACCTTTAGGCAGTGCAGGTCTGGGTCCACTGTCCTATACCGCGTTTGCCCAGCTCTTTACCTTATTATTCATACTTATCTCGCCAGGTGTTGATTATCAAATTATTCTGTTTGAATTGAATCATATTTTTATTTATTTGAGGCAAGCTGACCAGGGGATGGATATTACCAAAATAAAGAAAGAAAGTATTGAAATGAAACCTGAGCAGGGTCAACTCTGTCATAGAAAGTTTTTTTCACCTCCAGATTGGGACTCAGATTTTTATGGTTACATCATGGGTAAGGTTTTCGTGTTAATATACCTACTAACTGCCAATAGCTTCCTTCAGCTGGCACTCTGATTGATGTGCAAAGGGCGGGAATCAAACCCACAACCTTCAGGTTAATAGCCATACGCCCTACCAACTCGCCTTCCACCCCCTTTTGAATTGAATCATATTACTAAAAGTGATAGTAATAAGAAAGAAAAGTTCTGGCAATTGTTATCTTAGTTATTGTAGAAAAAGATTTTTTTTAAAATTAGCCAATAAGGGCGGTAAAATATTTTACATTTCTTTTCCTAAAACCTAAAAAGGGCTGATTTTATCATAACTCTTTTCTTATACTAGTGTTAGTACTAATATTATATATATAATAAAATTACAAATTGGATTTTTTTACTAAAGGTAATTTTGGGAGGGAGTCTGATGATAGGGTCAATGCTCAAGTAGCTTCACTAAAAATTATATATGTCTACAAATAAAACCCTTTCAACAAAATTAGAAGCAGAAACTTGTAGTAGGAATCCTTCCTGGTTCCTTTTGGGTCTAGGTCAAGTTATGGTCAATTAAGGGAGGTAGACGTATGGTCCAAGTACTGAGGATTATTGAAACCAAGTCTTATGTTGTTAAGTCAGGAGTGAGCGAGAATATTTTGTGTTGTTTATCATCAGGTTCCTTTTCATCCTTAAGAATTGTCAGTAGAGGTTGGTAGGCTCACGGTTGCCATTTGGTTTTCATCTGTGATGTTATCAGAATCGTCTATCATATCTATATGACATCAGAGTATAGGCCTAACTATCAGAGTCTCCTGGTTGATTTTAGATAGGCCTTCTGCGCTTGCCACGTTTTTGGCTTAGGCATTTTTAGAAGGTTTGTCACCAGATACAATGAGAGGTTGGTGTTATAGGTACCTGTCCTTAAGATAAATGTTCTTTTCTCTGATGGTTCACAGGTACTTTTAAGTTATGACAGTGGTAAGTCAAGCATGGGATATTATTGCTGGGGTTTTAACTGGAGTGACTTTAGGTCTAGAGGAGGTTGCCTGAGAACATTTTTGAGCGTGGCTTAAACCTCCATCTTGGTTTCCCAGATTGTTTAATTGATTTAAAAGTATTCCTTCAATTTTTTAATAAGCAGTGGTATGCACCATACATGCTTGTGGCAGAAAGGATGGTAGAAGTTGCCTCATCAATCGTGATCAGATTCATCTCTGAAAGCTATTGAGGATTAGCGTAGAAGCGTTTATCAGAGGCAACAAGGTGTTTATTTATGGGAAATGATCATTATTGAGGATATTTTCTTTTTGTTAAGTTTTGCATCTTTGCTTTAAGTGTCAAAATCTTAAGATGGAGGTACCAATTTACTCTATGCATACACAGCAGAAGCAGTAAGATCACTTTACCAGATTTTGTTGGAACCATTGTGCAGTTGACTTTGGTCTTGGTTTTATAGATATTCTGAATGTTCTTGTGTGTCTTCTAGAGAAAGCTCTGGGGTAGAGTCCAGTGATCTCAGCAGTCATTTGAAGGCAGTAAAGTTGTTTTGGAGAACTAGTACTTGAGCTTAAAATAATGCAAGTTTAAGTTTTAGAATTGATTTCCAAATTATGTAGTATCTTCCAAATGTTTTCTCTTATGGTTCTATTCATCCCTTATTTGGTTATAGTGGTAGTCATGGCGAGTTTGTATAAAAGATTATATACACAGTGCATTCAAAAAGTTCTGGGACTAACGTTTTAAAGACACAACTTTACAAATAAATAAACTCTCTTTTATTATAATTTAACAAACAACCTTTCCCTCTCTATACATATTTATATTGCTAAAATAATTGTTAAAAGGTATGCACATAGTTCCTATTTTGTATAACCATGTTTAACCCAGCTGTCACATTCTTCTAAATTGTCTCTACTTTATCAAAAGGATGAACCTTCAGTACCACCTTCAGATTAGAGAACAGAAAGAAGTCAGACAGAGCCAAATCTGGTGAATAAGGTGGATAATTATAATCTGAAGGTGGCACTGAAGGTTCATCCTTTTGATAAAGTAGAGAAAATTCAGAAGAATGTGACAGCTGGTTTAAACATGGTTATAAAAAATAGGAACTATGTGCATATCTTTTAACAATTGTTTTAGCAATATAAATATGTATAGAGAGGGAAAGGTTGTTTGTTAAATTATGATAAAAGAAAGTTTATTTATTTGTAAAGTTGTGTCTTTAAAACATTAGTCCCAGAACTTTTTGAATAAACTGTGTAGCTCTTGTTTGGTATCTCTGCAGAAAAATCAGTGTCAGCCATCCAAGTTTGAACTCCACTTAGGTTGTAATTGTGCTGGTTAATCTTGTGGTGAAAATTATAGCAGAGGAACTTAATGCTAGCGTTTTAGTATACTCTGCGAGGTGCTCAACTTTATTGTCCATAGAGGAGAAATGGGTTAGATGTTAGACCTTAGGGCTTTCAATGAGGGACAAAGAAGTGGTAAGCTTTTCTACAAGTATCTTGAGACATACTTCCATAAAAATTTAGTAATTGTAAAATTGGAAGTATAGAGGCCCTTTTTAGTGATATCCACTTGTAGGAATCTGTTTACCTGGATTGCTCACTAAATGCTTACCAGAATTCCCACAATACAAAGGATCTGGCATGCTTAGTGAATCGCGTTTGCCTAAGAGATGAGGCCAAAGTTGACCTTTTAAGTTCACAAGGCTTTATTATTGTTGGAAAGGGAGAGATTAAGTGATTATAATAAGGATAGAAGACTATTTCTTTATTTGATAATATTAGAATGGTATTATAAATCTCAGTTTGATAAATGTAAACAAAGGAATAATTTAGTTAATAGAATAATAAGACGTGAAATATAATTGGCAAAGAATTTTATATGTCTTGTGTGAGTTAGGTGTATCACATGTAGAAGGTGCGGTACATCTTACTTATTCCAAAAACAAAATTTTACTGATAAAGCATAACTCTGGGCACATATAAATGCTCAGATATAGATAACACTTTTTGTGTTAATCCATCATTCTAGGTAATAAATTCCAATTGTATTAGATAAATTTCTGATTGGATCTTAAATATAAAACATGCACTTGAGGTTCAGGATGTCCCATGTAATTTGTTTAGACAAAATATATTCAAGACTAATTAGAGTCCTGATCAAGTATTGTAATTTTTGTAGCACCATTGGTTGTAAATAATCATTATGTTTAAACAATTAATTTAGTATAAATTTAATCCCTAACCAATCAGAAACAATTTACTTTGACATTGTAAGTAGCACAAAGTAAAGTTATCATTAAATTTGCAATTGGTGATAGTCAATTATTTTTACTCAATGTAACACCTTTGAAGCCTATAAAAACGGGTAATTTTTGCGTTTATACTTTCTTAAAATTAAATCTAGTATTAATATTACATAATAGATTATATATATCTTATTTTGCCCTAAGGTACTTTTGGGATTGGAATCTGATGGTAGGGTCAATGTCCCAGTATTCTTCGATAGAGCAAATATTGATTTTAAACAATGTTGAACGATTAAGGTTTTATCTAGAAAAACCTCAATTATACACATAATTGACAAAATCTATTTTAGATAAGTTATTATTGCAACCAAAGCTCCCCCCAAAGATACCAAATGCTTGAAAATTAACTCCCATTCAAACTAATTTGAATTGAAAAATAAACCAAAATTTTGCCATGATTTTGAAATTTCAAATACCAATTATGAGTTTCCATTTTGTTTTCTTATATCCTTTTTTTATCTTATTTCCTTGTTAATTGAGTGCTAGGACTCCAATAATGGTGTTGGAATCTTGGCGGTGGAAAGTGCTTTCAGGTGTTAGGTGCACATGATTATAGCAAATTATCAGGCGCTAAAATGTTAAAACTCACAATAGCTGTAAAAACTAAAGAAAAGGTTTTTAAACTATAAAAAGGGTAGATTTTTATAAGGTAATTATACTAAAATTAAAAATTATGGGTTTTTAAAGCAGAAGAACCCTTATACATTAATATTGCTTAGTATTTCAGGTAATTTTTAGCCTATCACTGCTCTTGACACCCTTGCTATTTTAATAAGCTTGGAATTTAGATGTGAGTTTGACTTCTGGAAGGACATAATCGTGGGGAGCATTTTAATGTAATCCCACCAATCTGCCATATTGAACATAGTAGTAGTCTGAACAAAATTGCAGTTTGGCCATGGGACCACAGAAGAAGTCCCCCGATTCTTTGGAGTACCAGAATAACCTTATTAATAAAAGCAAGGGTGTTTGGCTGAGACATGACAGTATAAAAATTACCTGAAATAGGAGTATTAAGCTAAGAGTCAGAAAGGGGAGTTTCACCATTATATTTGAACTGAGTCAACCCCACTACATTCTTGCCAAGTAGTCGCACATCTAGTTGTCTTAAAAATGGACTGCATCTCAATCAAGAAACTTATCAAGAAGATTTAAAAAGTTAAAATGAGGCGCAGACAATCATGATGTGCCCTATAATCTCTCCCAACCATAATTGTAATGAATTGTATTTGTAGATAGACCTCTAAGTTTGGTACTTAGGAATTCCGCTATGTCAAGTTTGCAATTCCATTTTTTCAAACTCAATTTTTGTCAAGTCAATGCATTTTAAATCATTTTTAATAAGTATTATTATTTCAAGGCAGATTATCATAAAATTGGGGTCAATCAAGCCACTAGCAGATGAAGGCTAGTATGCTGGAATTTGCAAGCTTTGCCCACGCTTATTTTATTCTTAATTTGCGTAGCTCTTACCAGCGCTACTATTTATAAAGTGAGGATGTGTTCCCCAACCCACTTTTGTAAATTCTAAATTATTTTGGTCACTACTTTGGAATAAAGCTCATTAACAAATTAACGCCATGATGAATTTATTTTTATATAAATTTATTGTATATGGGAACTTGGGCATGATAAACTAGGGCTATGAGGGAGTATTAAACTTCCAAGTATGCCGTGGAGGGCGGTTTCACAACACAACTGAGTCATGATGAGGTTTGCAATGATGTTGTGCATCCAAGTGAAGCTGATAGGTGACAGAGGCTGGCAGCATAGGAGTGTTCGTCGCACCACAGCCTATTGAGGCAAGTTATATAGGATTGTAATGCCTCGTGAGCAATATATGGACCCCAAATGCAGCAAAAATTTGACTTTCCGTTGGACATCTACATGGGGATTTACGCTGATGTGACCATGACAAGTGGAGGATCAAGGTAATTCTTCTGGCATAGGCTTGCATTTGTCAAGGTGAAAGACAGGGCTTTGGTAGTCCGTTTGTTACGCTAAATCTTTCAACAATTTTACAATTTTACTCTTCCTATAAAGTGCAAACATATGATTAAAGCTGCAATTTGGAGAGTATTCCCAAGAGCTGCAGTAAATAAAGAAACACCATCAAATGCCTAACCTCATTCCTATATAGATCTTGACCTTCCTTGTGAGAGTACTGCCTATTTAATTTAGGTTATTATTTTTATAAAAAAGATTTTAACATTATGTTGTCTTAATTTACCATTTTTTTGAACATTTCAGTACATCATAGCGCTCATAGCAGCCACTACAATTAATATTTGAAGGTATCTGTCCCTATCATCAACTAGAGGGCTTTGAGGCCTTACTGACAGCATTTACTTGATTGCTCTTGTTGTTGAACAGTTATTTACAGATACAATTAGAGCCAACTTAAGCTCCATGGGACCCTTGAAGACAACTTCTGATATAGACAAATACTGATAAATCTGACAATAAAGCAGATTTTAAGGTTTAAAAATTTGGAAAAATAACATATTAGCTTGCCATGATGGCAGCATAAATTATCTTTTCTCGCCATCTTAGCGGGAATCATGTTTATTACACATATACTTATAAAATTGGCCATCTTTCAAGTGCAGCGGCAGTGATTATCTTGGGTCTGGCTGACTGTCAGAGGGGCTTATTTTTTGTCAAATAAACTTTTTAATGCTCACTTCCAAAAAGTTTGAAGGTCTTTTAAAGAAAAGTTTGTTTCAATTATGATAGTCTATATGTCTGGATGATGACATAGGATTATTGAATAAAAGAACTAAGATTTTATAAGATCTTATAAGAATAATCAGTTTGTAACGTATAAAATCTGAATAATTAAAATAAGAATTCGTTTTCTTTGCTTTTTACTATATCTAATTTTATTGTCTTGGTTAGTATATAGAACTGAAATTATTGCATAAGACAAATACACTTTAGCTAACAGATAGTTTTAGAGCATCAAATACATTATTTAAAATTTAAGTCTGAAAACTTCTAACAGTAGATTGATAGAGCTTTTGCTTTATTATCAAGTTGATAGCACTATGATTGATAATGATATATGCAATTTATAAATCTATTTTAATTTAACTCTCTTGTATCTAATGTCAAACCATAAGATCTATAATACAAGTTTAATAATTAATTAGAGGTTAGAGACATCTTATAGCTTAATTTTAAATTTATAATTAAAACTTAAAAGGAGTTGATATGTTAATATATTGCAATGATGTATAGGACTTATATTTCTTATTTATAGAATATACACTATTGGCTGTATATAGGTAAACAATCACTTTGTAAGTGCATATTACTATTTAAGTATTTTATTTTATCTTCCAGTTTATAGACCATTTTAATAGAGAAGAAACTAATTTTATCTTTACGTTATGAGCCACTGACCATAAAATAGTATAAATCTACTATACATTACTATAGAACTTTTGTCATGTATATAACTCTATAATTACACCATGCGTTTGATACCAAAGGTTGATACTAAGAAAACACTATTATATTTTCCACTCTCTAAAGCTAACATATAAAAAAGCTGTTTCTGTTTTTATTACATTTTTTAACTAAGCAAAATATTGTTCTTCAGATATTCTTACTATAGTGCACTTTCAAGATTTTCCCTAGTATAGGTGAAGCCTCAAATTTGGTGTTTCCCATTTAGTTCTAATTTAAATTAATGTTAATAAAAAACTAATTATAATTAAAGCATGCAGTATGGCAGTAGCTATTTAATTTAAGGTTTAATTTTTATCAAGTCAATTAAAAATGACTAATATTTTCCCATTAATCATGTCTGAATCATAAAATCATATATCAAATTACATTTTAGGTATACATTACTCTCCTAGCAATCCACAGACTAATGAGATTAGCAAACTTACCCCATCACATGGATCATACTTAATAATCATTGAGCTATATGATCATCACCTGATTAATTATAAAATTGATTTTATTTTTTATTCAATTAATATTTTAATCCCCTGATCAATATAATATTTATAAATAGTACTAATTTTATTTAGGATAAATTACTTCTATACCAAAATTCTGTTTTTATATATAGCTCTTGTAATGTCATTTTCAATGCTACCTGCTACAGTAAACTTGAAGACATTCATTTAGATCATATGCTGCTTAATTTTCTCTAGTGGCCTAAAAGCTTGTTCCTGCCAAGCTCTTCCAGGTCAAGCACAGAAATATCTACTGCAATATTAGACATCATAAAAAGCACTGATCTCAGTGAAAAAAGACCCACAAGTTTTGGATAGAGGATTTAAGAAAAAATAGTTAAAATTTAAGTATCACTCATATGGCCAACATGTGTGGGAGAAGGCAGTTTTTCTGCCAACATATTTTATAAGTTATTTTAGTATATCCCTCAAATGCAACTTAGGAGTTGACTAAATCTAATTTTTTTCTGTTATAATGCTGTTCATATGGAGGATTTTGCTGAAAAACCAAAGGATTCTATTTTAGATTAAGTTTGTTATGGTACCATAGATTAATAAGAAAAAAATGCTCATTCAGATGTGTATTGGAATCTTATAGTTTAAAAGCTCCAGAATTTTTAAAACATCTTGTTTTTGAAATTTGAAATTGTTGATGAGAACGAGACCCCTAAGATGGATGTTTTACCCTTGTTATAACTTTGGAAATACTTTTAAGATACTCTGAAGGGGCTTTTTCACAGGGTCAAGCCCACTGAGCAATGAGACAAATGATACTGAGATCGCCAGTCCTTGGAATACACTTTGATAAATAAAAATAATACTATGGAGCAAATGCCCTGATGACACTTCTTTATTTTATCTTATATTAACATTGGATCCTTGAGCTATGCTCTTTCTTTCCTAATAACAATTTTTTCTTTCAATTTTTTTTTATATTTCTTATATATCTGCAACTTTTTTCAATACAATACTTTTGATTAGACTAATAATTCCACTATATTCTCATTGGATCCAGTATAGTTTACCAATTATTAAATTCATGATTGTCTTTGTTTGAGGCAATTAACTCATTATTTATCACACGCAACATCTCATTATTTATTTTATGTTAAATCACCTTATCACCGATTCAGAGGCAATCCAATAACTAATTTTCTGACCCAACATCGCCTCATCTCAAGGTGCTTAAATAATTGTAATTATAAATCATGGTTGGTGGATTATGGTCAATTTACCATGGCTATTTCTGGGCTTATTGTCCAGTCATATCAGAATCTCAACAACCATCTATCAATATTTTTTAAAATGAACTTATAATTTGTCTAACTTGAATTCAATATCAAGCAATTGGCCCCAAGACTTCTGTATCCTCAGCAAATAAATTCTAACCTTGGAAAAACTTTTATTCTGTCCAAAAGATTCAAAACCCAAATTTAATACCTCTACAATTAAACCGCTCTCCTTGCATATCTGATCAATATCAATACTATACAAATATTTTTTCCACTAAATTATTAGGTTTTGCCACCAGCAATAAAGAAATTAATCTAACCAAGTGAAATGTTATATATATATTCTAAATTGATCTGCCAATTTAAATATATTATTTACATTATTTAACAAAATGGTAATTATTTAACAAAACTTAAACACCTTCTATATTTCAAAGGCAGTTTATTTAGAGTTTGTTATGTTAACTAATAAACTACCACTATCTCAATAAATTGTTAAGCTGCCAATAAAATCTTAAAGGCAATTAAGTTATTGTTTAGTCTTAAATATGTCAGTGTAACAGCTATAAGTCGAAAAGAACTATTACCACGCTCCCATATTACCATTAACACTTGAGCCTGGCACTTTTAACAAAATAACTTAAACCAAGTCAACGCATACTTAGGATGACAAAATCATTTCCCTCACTGTTTTTTTTAGTACTAGATGGTCCCAACCCAAGGGGGGGGGATTCACATTTCCCTCACTGTTAATGATATCAACTCCATGGGTTTACCACCTTGTCCCATGCAAAAGGAGAAAATTTTTATTTTTAGCTTTCAGGTTGACAATTTGACTGACCTAGTAAATTAAAAGAAGGCCGCTTTTCACCACCCTATTCTATTAGTATAATAAGCTATTTGATCTATACTGCTACTATGGAGTTGACATTATTACAACCCGATTTACTCACTGTATTCCAATGGGACAAAACTGGCAGCATCAAATCATCTTGGTTTGTGAATGTTAACAGTGAAGTCCTTATAATCCATCCTGACTAAAGCTTTAGTGGTTTAAGTCACTCTTATTATGAGTCTTATCACTCCAAGGCTTATTACCACCAAGGTAGGGACTGTCTTTACTTTCCTTGGCTCTAAAAAAATGAGCACCTCCCTGGTCTGCATAGAACGTGAGGCTTTGTAAAACTTGAGATTATATCCTTCTTCTACTTCAATTTTCTGGCCCGGTGCTAAGTATGACACACTAAATTAATAATGTAAGAATGCTACAACTAAACGGAAATTTCTAGAAATTGAAATAAATCGCTAATAAATCACCATACCTACTTAGCCATCTGTTTTATGTTCTCAGTAGTTATGTTAATCCTTCCTGCGCTTTTTTGATTAGGATTCACCAAAAATTTCTCATCAAACTATCATTGTTGATCTTATATGTACCAAATTTCTTCATCAGCATCTGAAACAGATTTGGATGGCTCAATAATGCAACCAAGTCTCATCTCTGACATGAGGATGTGCCCAGTGTCATTAGATTTTATTTTTCATGCTTAATAAGAATCTATCCGTTAGTCAGATATATTTGTATCATGCTACGGAAAAACCTACTCTAAATCACCCTTAAATCTTTATGTTCTTTATTTTGTTATATCAGAGAAAAAATATTCTTATGTTTCATATACTACTTTAAACCAAGTCAAGCTTACGGAAAAGAAAAAATGTAAAGATCTTAGATAGATGTTTTATGAGCTTTACTGTATTTACAATTACTTTAGATGAGACCTTTTTTTATATAGTAAGGTTGCGCATATCTTTTCCAAACTTTTGGCACGCTCTGATAAGACCAAATGCTTGAAATTCCTTTATTGAGCTGGAATTCACTCTACACCTACAACTACTATTGCAATTGTACACTCAATATCAAAATTGACTAAGTTAATCTGAAATATGCGCCTACATTCTGATCCCTTACAAATTAGCTTCTCATAATTCCAACAAATGGTTTATACAAAGCTATTGAAACATTCAGTTGAGGCTTGAAAGAAGCTCTGATCGGTTTTCCCTAGTATAAGTGAATTAACTTTTGGGTTTACATTTAGTTATAATTGATCCATGTTCCTCAATATCCCATAAATTCTTTTAATATGCAGTATGCCTTTGGACCTATATCATATAAAAGGCTGAATTTATTATATTATTTTTATAATCACTAAGCAATTCAAGTCAAATAAAACAAAATTATGGCCTACAAATCAACGCATTGGGTATAAATTGCTCACCTAGTGATTCACAACAGGTGGGATAATACTAAATTGCTCCACAGCTTGAATCATTCCCTAATATCACAGAGGTATTTGATCCTACCACATTATTATAACGTGGGAATTCATAAATATTCAATCAAAACTAAATTACCCTACTTAGTATTGTACTATAAATACCATTAATCTTCATGCATATAAAGTACTTTTTACATTGAAAACTAAATACTTATCTCTAGTCCTATCAAATTCATCTGTAATACCGGCTTCTTCTAAAAACATCAAAAATCTTGCTTTCAAACAATATTCCGCCAAGTTATGTTATCTGGTGGCCCATCATGTAACTCTTCAGCATTATTAAAAAAATCTAATAATGTAAACTATTGGAAGGCCCAAAAAAATTTCATTAAGTAAATATCTGATACAAAATATTGAAGCAAGCTTATCAAAGTTTTCTGAATGCTTGAGGTTTGGATAAAACAAAAGGGTTTATCTAAGTAAGTGTGTTGAGAGCATAATATTAATGGACAATAAGCCTGAGTTAGCTACAGAGGATAGGGTATAATTTGCTGACCATGATACTAGTTATGATTATTTAAGCGCCTGGATTTGAGGTGATTTTGGGTTGAAAAAAGGGTTTCATTGAATTGCCTGCTAATAGGGTGATAATGCAATGTTGACATTTGATGAATATTGAGTAAGATCGCCTTGAACTAAAGTGATAGAGCTTAAGAATACCATACTCTGCTGGAACCAATGAGATACAGTGGAAATGTATGGCTAAACCAAGGAAATGGTATCATATGAAGTTGCTGAGATATAAGTGAGAGGAGATGATTGAAGGAGGAGGATTATTAGTAGATTTGAGAGAGCAGAACAGCGAGTAACCGCTGTAAATATTAAATAAACAAAGTAATGTTCAGGGCAATAGCTACATATCTTATTATCTCTATAAGTGTGTCTGAGGACTGATGAACTTCATATCATCTGTCTGATTGCTCAGTGGGTTTGACCCTTGCAAAATCCACAGAGTATCTCAACAATTCCGCATAATTATAACAGTGGTGATCACTACAGGGGGTTCATTGACAAAAGCTAATAACAACCAAAGCTTCTCAGACCGTTGATCATGGTCTTAACTGAAGGGGAATCTTCCTAAACAACTACGCTGGCTGAGACCGTGGAACTCAAACATGTTGCTAGCCGTGCTTAAAAAAAGAGGAACCCTTCAAGAGCACAACAAATTAATAGTTCAACTTGAAATTGTAGCTAGTCAGCTGCAAATACTTGGACAGCAGAACAGGCAGCTCACCAATCAACTGGATGATGCTACTGAACGTTTACGCAGCATGGAGCAGAAGTTAATACCTACCCTTTACCCACCTTGTCCCAATTGGGAAGTGGAGAAAAAGGGGTCATTTGGTAAGGATCTTTTCACGTTGTATATGTGACCAGCGTGAGCTGCTCAAATCATGAAGGCTGCTCTGAGCACGATTATGTATTGCCCCAACATAATTCCCAGGTAATGATAGTCCTGCCCGCTGAAGAGCCCTACACTATTCTGCAAGCAGCTGGGCCTTCTGCGCCAGTCCATCTTTGTGATCCCAGTTATGAGGCACAGACAAATCTGCATACACTTCTAAGGTTTTCAGTTATGAGTGGGAAGAAGAGGTTTTCATTGACAAACTACCCCAATTTGACTGTAATGGAAACATCCACGGGCTCTTCAAACAATTTAAATTCATGGCGGAAGGAGCTTTCTTTCAGCGGAAGGCTAAACTGCTGATATCCACCTTGAATGTTAAAAGTGCCAACCAAGTTGCCTGTTACATTCCAAGCAGTTCCATTACTTACCACAAAGTGAATGGAAACCGTGTTGTGGCTGTTTGGTGGTACTTCAAAGATGTTGCAGCATAAAAATGAGATTCTTACCATTGGGTTCCAACTTAATAAGACTCTCACTGCATTTGCGGATTAATTTATGGCAGAAGCCCATGTGTTAGTAGGAGAAGGCATACTACCTGAAGCCGACGTGTGCATTGCAATGACCTCTGCTGTGAAGCCATACCACGAGTTTTACAATATCATTTCTCTGATTTTGGATAATGACGTCCCCCTGCTCAAAATTATTTCAGTTCTTGGGCCTTATATATGCCAACTTCCCTCCACCAAATACAGAGCGTAAACACTGTCTCTGTAGCTGAACCCTCTTCTTTAAGGGAATTCTTCCGTCCTGGTTAAATTTTGCCTAGTTTAACAGCCATATTATAATCACACGCCTCGCCCTCGCCCAAGTTACAATCCAAAAGTTTGAGTTTCATCCTGGTCCTTCTTATAAAATCGTTAGCAGGATAACTACCAACCTGGACCTAATTACGCCAAATGTCAGCAATCGTCCTACTGATCTGTCTTTAGTTACACTAACCATCGTAAAAAGTTATCAGCCTGACCTTTAGTTGAGAACCAAGGATGCAGAACCTACGAAGTGAATTGTTTTGAATGCAGCCACCCTGGTCATTTTTCTCAAAGTTGCCCCAACCATCATGTCCAGTATGTTCAACAGGGTCAATACTATCTGGGAAAAGATTGAGCGGAGTAGAGAAGGGACTCTCTACCTCTGCTATTCCAACACCAGATGTCCCACCTGAACTAATTGTTTTATCAACTGATGTCCCCTCAGTTTGATGTTGGGTTTTTATTCAGCAGCAGTTGGAGAAGTATATGTACTGACATGGGCACAAACCTAGTCCACAGCGGAAAAAGGACCTCAAGAGCAACCAAAGCTGTACGCCTGCCAAATTTTCAACCAAGTTTTATCAAACCAGCTAGATTCTGCCACTGATGGCCCTTCCCTGAAGGTAAAAATGTTAACCTTCTAGTAGACACTATTGTTAAAAAGTACCCCAAAGTTGGAAGGGGCTAATGAGCTTCCTTGGGAATGAGACCCCTTAAATGTCCAAGTATAAACAGCCAAAAATCCTTCTTATTCTGAGTGTACATACTGTGACATTGTTGTAGCAAAAACATGGGTTCACGCTATAATAGATACGGGCGCTCCAGTCAACATAGTTTCCACCAAGTTAGGGGCGAAGATGACACTTAAGCCTGATGTGGAACATTATATGATTTATGGGACCTCTGGAGCATAAAACACAATCTCTGATGGAGCGTACAGTGCACTTCTGTTGTGGTTTGGTCAATTTTCGTGTTAACCCCAGCAATTGTGTTACTGAACAGTAATTATGACCTGCTAATTGGAGCTGCTTTCATGTGACAGTATGGGGCTTTTGTTGATATGACAGAAGAGACTTTCAAAAGTTTGGGGCAGCGGATCCCAATTTGCTTTACCTCTAGCGGAGTGCCGAAGTATCTAATGCACATGGGGCATATCAAATTGGCCTATAGTGATGGGGTAATTCCAGTTCACTACCATCAACTAAAGTGCAAAACCTGGGCGCTTTCCAGATGGTATATGAATATCAAGGGTTGCTGCTCAGATCTTCTGGAGCTATATCTATCCCCTCTGGACACCGAGTAATAGTAAACATTGAGTTAGAGGTGGAAGTGTCAGTGGGCTTTATGGGGAGAATATTGGGCCTTATCAGCAGTTGAGCTTTGAGCCTTCATGTCTCCAGGCATTATTCTCCCAGGTCATGGGTAGAATAAGGTTCTACTCGCAAATCTAAAAATGGAATCTTGCAAATGTGCTAACACCAATAGTTGCGTTTTTACACCTGACCCCAGTGGAGTAGTTCCTCCAAGTTCACAAGTTCAGGTCATTGGATGTCTTTTATCTTTCCTTCAAACCACAGCTCAGCTTAATGGCAGTGAACCACACAAAAACTTGATTGAGTTATTGGAAGAACATAAAGATCAGGTGATAGCTTCTTTTGAAAAACATATGGAGATCTTTACCATCGATGACCACAATTTAGGGTGCACATGGGGAGTAGCCCGTCAAGTGACACTGGGGATAATTCCCCACAGATCTTGGCCAATCCACTGTTTAGGGCAGCTGAGGAGGTAGTAACAGAGGAGATTGAAAAGCTGCTTGAACAAAAGACTCCTAAACCATCAAAAAGACCATGGGCTTCAATCACACTGATTAATAAAAAGAAGGATGGCACCAACTGGGTAGTAATAGACTATTGGAAGCTCAACAGCATTACCAAAAAGGACTCATACCCATTGCTGAAAATTGAAGATGTCTTATATTAGTTGGGAGGAGCACGTTACTTCTCAGAAATGGATTTGATATCCAGTTATAAGCAAATTGAGTTTCCCATGGTGTAACAGGAGAAATTCGCCATTATCACGTCTAAGGGTCTTTTCCAACTGACCTGAATGCCTTAAAAGGCTATGTTATGCCCTTGCTACATTTCAGCGGGCCATTCATACTATTCTTGGTGACTTGAAGCTGTCATGCGTCCTCATATACCTCAATGATATTAATGTTTTTTTCATACATTCTCTGATCATCTTATCCATCTGGAGGAGGCCTTCCACTGACTTGAAGAGGCCAACATTAAAATCCATCCCCATAAATGCCACTTTTTTGAGGGCCAACTGTAGTACCTTGAGCTGGGTAGATGCGACTAGGCTGAGGCCCCAACCAGCCAAGGTGGAGGCTATCCAAAAGGTGATAACCAAACTGTAAGCTTAATATGCAAGTACTTCTAGGGATGGTTGGCTGAAACCACTGCTTTATACCCAACTTCAGTTGTATAGGTGGTCTTCTGTTTGAGTTTATTGAAGAAGGATGCCCCATTTGAATGGACAGAACGCTGATAATGCTCCTTCAATACACTTTTGATGGCACAAATCAGTGCTCCAGAGCTGCGTAACTCTAATTATAATAAGGAGTTCATTGTTCAGACGGATGCGTCCCTTTCTGCAATTGGGGAGGTCCTATCTAAAAAAGGATGCTGAAGGGGAGGAGCACCCAGTGGCGTAATGCAGTCAAATCCTGAATTGCCACATACGTAATTACAATGTGATTGAGTGGGAGTGCTTAGTGGTAATATATGCATCTAAGCAATTTAAGGTGTATTTGCATGGAGTGAAGTTTAAACTTGTAACAGATCATGCATTGTTACACTGATTGCAGAACCTTAAGGAGTCTGAAGGGCACATAGCCCAATGGGCACTCAATCTGCAGGCTTATGACTTCAAGTTCCTTTACTGACCTGGAACAAAACACAAAAAGCTGATTGCTTGTCAAGATTGCCAAACATTTCCTTTACATCAGATCTCAGTGACATTATATATGACAAGATCTTTAGCAGAAAATATGATAATGAACATACCCAATTCATCAAGATATTATATGTAATAAGGGCCAAATCTGTTCCAGAAGAACGGTTAATTGTACAAGTGGATAGGGGACACCATCAAATCTTTCTTTTGCTTTGATACCCAAATCAAAGCAAAATTTGGATTTTTGAAAAATAAAAAAACAACCACTCGATTGAGCCAAAACTTACAGATGTCAATGCAATTGACGCCTGCTGCCCTGACTTAGGGTGGTGGTGCGCCGCCATCTGGCATCTTTTGGCCGCCACTGAAGCGCGCCCAGGCTGGCTCTGCTAGCCCTCCCAACGCTAATGGGCGTTATGTCCCCCCTCAGGACTTGGCCCACCACCTTGCAAGCTCTTAGGCGATGCTCCGGAGCCCTTTTGGTGCTCCCACAGAGCAATTTGCATTTCAGCCTCCAGGTTGAATATGGGAATCTTTTCTCATATGCAAGTGCAGCCATCATCAAGATGGCCACAGCGGTTTTCAAACCCACCAGTCTTATTGACTTCCACCCCTTTAAGGGGTATTTCAACCACGGCTTCCATTTAGAAGCTGATGCAGTAGCAGCAGACAAGCTGCAAATCATTTATAAAAAGTTCCCATTCCCACTGTTCACACCCAGCTCCCAGATGAGGCCACTTTGACGGTCCACTTTGCTGGGTTGCCCTCTTTCCTTTCCCCCAAACGCCTCCGCCATAAGCTCACAGAGGATTTGGCCATCTATGGCGCAGACCCTGTGTTGCAGTTTGTGGTTCCCAATGAAGCAGATCAATTGGCAGGGCCTTGCACTTTTGCAATTATCCACCCATTTCATTGAGACTCTCACCTCTCAATCCCCCCCCGCACTGTGATCAGATCTTCCCTGATCACCTATTCTGGGCGCACATCAAAAATGGCTGCGCCATTTGCCCCTTGTGCTTCAAGCTTGACCACTCGAAGTGCAAGTGCCCCACAGTTGCTGCTTCTGCTAAATCCGCCGCTCTAGGCTTGGGCGCTGCCCCAGTGGCTGCCTCGCCCCAATTTTTTGAATGGGGCTCAATCCTCCCACCCCCAACAATGGGAAATTCTAGCTCTTCTTTGAAAGCATCAGCCAATCAAAATTTTAAAAAATTAAAAATTTTGAAAATTTAATCAGATTATGGAATCCTGAGTCGATAGCTGAACCAGTTTCAGCTGAGCTGACATGGCCAACAGCATGTGGCCAATCAGCTTCAGCCACAGCCCCAATTCTGGTGGCTGGCCCAGCGCTGGTCAATTTTAATCCATTTGAGGCTCTTAAATGAATTGAGGAGGGGGGATGGCCATGCCACGTGAAACCCAATTTGCTTTGAAGGAGTTCTTCATTGACCCTCCTGAATCTTGTTCCCACCATTTTCATCCAAAAAATGGGTTTCCCGCTTATAAAAATATCAATGATATGGCAGTTGCAGCTGCCCCAGCCAACACTCTCCTCCACCAGCAACTCCATGGGGCATTGGAGCCTCTTGTTGATGGTATTCCTATCCCCAATTTCCTCATGATTTTGAGGAAGATGCAAAGTACAAAAATTGAGGAGCTTGCTTTCAGTGCGAGCTGCGCTTGCATCAATGTAGCAAAAGCTTCTCTTTTTGACCCCAATTACCCACAAACCCAAAGGCGCATCAAGTCATTTACTTGTGTGCCAGCTCTCATCAATTTTGCTGATCATTAACTTGCTCAATACGTTGAGGCGATGGACACCGCCAGCCTCATTAATGAAGAAAACCACCAATTATACCTCCTTATGCCATATGTTGCTTATGCTCCCACCCCAATGCTGTCTGCCATGGTCCGCCAGCTAAAGCAGGCGCTGGACAAACGCTTACCCAAAGCCTCCTCGCCACCTGATATGGCTTCCTAGGCTGATAACCTAGAGTCTATATTAGGAATTTTTTTAATTTATAATAATCCCTTTGTTTGGCCCATTTGTGAATAAAGATGCGTGGCGGCTCCCCCTTTTGGGTTAGGCACCACTAGTATTAAAAGATAGGGAACATCACCATGAATATCCCAAGGCCTTCTGCCCAGCATAATTACATTATGAGTGCCCACTGAGCTGTTGGACAAGGTGGATTATGGAAGTCCCTGGAATTGTTGCAACCATTGTCTTATTGGGAAAGCATGAACTTGACGTTCTTGAAACCATCTTTTGCTGCCACCAGTTACAAGTGGAAAAGCTTTTCTGCCAGAAGACCTCATACCAGTTAGCGAAACCCTATTTTGCTTAGCATACAGTTTCCCTTAATGTCATTGGTCCTCTGCTAACAGGATGCTAACCGGTCTAAGTACATTCTTGTGGCGATTGACCACTTGACCAGGTGGGTGAAGCAAGGATGATACCATATTTGGGTGCAGTCACAGTGGCCAAGTTCATAATGGAAAATATTATCCAATGACATGGTTATCCTCAGTTCATTCTTACTAATAAATGGAACCAACTTTACCTTGCATATCCTTCCAAAGTTAAACGATCTGATGGGCATCTGCAGGGTTCTGATGACCTCATACCACCCTGACTCTAACAGTAGGGTCAAATGCATTAATGGGACCTTGGTGAACATACTTCAGAAATTGGTAACGGATTGGCCTTCCAATTTGAGTTCCCTCCTTTCCACTGCCATCTTTGCCTATAATATTAGCTACTGTAACGCACTGGCTCCTTCCAATGAGCCACGAATGAGTTGGGCAACAGGATCCATGTTACAGACCATAGGGCTGACAGGGCTCCTGATACTACTCTCCTTGTGCGCGCGCTACAAGATTGGACAA
>JAKSZP010005995.1:0-36046 GCA_022478985.1 Massospora cicadina | reverse complement strand
GCCGGATCACTCATTGCATGCAATGAGGCAACTAATTGACTGAGAATTGAATGGCCTGTAATCCTGCCAATGCTAGAACAGTGGCTAGCTATGGCTATTGCCAATCAGCAATGGTTGGAGGTGCTAGAACTCTAGTGGCCCAAAACCCCAGTCCTTTTTTACCCTTGGCCAAAATGCCTGTATTCCGCCCTCCCCTCTTACTTTCCCTTAAATTTCTATTTTAATAAAGTATGGAGTTTTTTAAAAATAAAAAAATAGCATAATCGACTCAGCTTTTGATCTAAACTTAATTTATATAAAGGTTAGTGTTTCTAAATCCTGGCACAATCACTTTTTTAATCACTTTTATATCTTCTAATAGCTCTAATATATATAAATAAAAGTTCCCTGATCTATTAATTATATGATTGGTAGGATCTTAATTTATATCATTATTATCAGACTTCAGTAGTAGATTAAATATTACTAAGTTAAGATATCAAACTTTAGGGTGGGACCATCTGTACTAAAAAAAGATATCAAACTTCAGACCATAGAATCGCAGATTGACTGTCAAAAATTGATTGGCAGAATCCTAGCTTTATGTCATTTCTGCATCAGTTTCAGATCATGGATTAGTTGTTAATCAGCTAATTTGATTAACTTAATTAATTTTGGTTGAGTGGTTGGTGGTTTTTGGCTGATTTGGCAGTAGTTTCAGTATGCTTTTGCCAGGAAGATAAATATTTGATTGATCTGATAGATTCAATTGATTTTGGTAATTAGTTGATAATTTAGTTAAATTAATAAGTTTAATTAGTTTAGTGTGAGTTAATGGTTTGTGGTTAATTCAATGGTATAATTGGGTTTGACTGATTAGAGGTTTTAGTTGATTTAGTAGTTCATTTTGGGTTTGGCCAAGTGGTTAGTGGTTATTGGTTGATTTGACAGTATAATAGTTTTGGCCAATTGTTTGGTGGTTATGGTTGATTTGATAAGCTTAATTGGTTTCATGTATCAGTTTGGTCTGGTAATATTTGTTTAATTTGATAGGTTTAGTTTTATTTGGCCAAGTGGTTGGCAGTTTTTTTTGGTTGATTTGATAGGTTCAGTTTAGTTTTGGATGAGTGCTTTTTGGTCATTTTATAAGTTCAATAGGTTATGGCAGGTGCTTAGTAATTTGGTTGATTTATTAGTTCTAGTTGGCTTTAACTATAACTGAGTGGTTGGTAGTTTTGGTTGATTAGCTGAGTCAATTGGGTTTAGTCAAGTAGTTGGTAGAATTTAGTTAATCCAATAAGTTTATGGGTTTGACTGAGTGGTTGGTAGTTATCTGTATTATATAAAAATTTTAAAATAATTATTCAAATCATCTGGTAAGTTATAAACTTCGTAGCAAAGCACAGGTGTTACACTAGTATAATAAAATAAATATCTGATATGGGTTTGGCTTAGTAAATATGCGCTGGAAACATCTTTAGCCGCTTGATAATTTGGGTAATCTCAGCTTCTCTCTGACAACTCATTTTGACTCTTCTAGTTGATCATTTGGGAGATAACCTTATTCAGTTGATAGTTAAATATATATATGAGATACCAGAAATAACCTTGGCTACCTCAAACTCATAATCATCAGCTTCCACCAGCATTTAATATATCTAAACCAATTAGATCATCCTCAGCTATTAGTCAACAGTGATCTATATAAATTATTCACTAACTGACTGATATACTGACTGACTGACATCTGAAACCTTTGAGTCTAATAACTTCAATCTATTTTGGGTGAGTGGGCGAGAATTGGTGAATATATTTATTAATTCACCAAATTGTTCTCCTGAAACTAATTTAATTGAGTTGTAAGGATATTCTATTTGGGTGAGTGGGTGAGAAATGGCAAATATTTGAACAATTCATCAAACTGCTCACCCAAAACTAATATGTACTTAATATAAATTTTAACCATGAATTTTACCTAAATCTCTATATATGAAAATGGATGTTGGTATATATATCTGTTTGTATATGTTTTATAGACTCTGACAACATCTGGCAGATCACCATGAAAGTTGGCACATATAAGTAATTTTTCATGGAGAAGCTTTATGAATTTTAAACATTATTTTTTCATAGTAAAATAAAAAATATGTGACAAGTGAAAACCTTATATGTTCTTGATAGTATTTGCTATATTGTTACAGCTGAGCAGTAAGATATTCATCTGATTTGATATTTTAAATGGTTTTGTTAAATGGTTAGTAATTATTTGGCTCTTTAAAAGTTAATCTAAATTAAAACTGAATCAAAAACCCAATTGATTTTACAAATACCTCCTCTAGCATAATTGTATCAGCTTTTAGCTCTAAACTTAAAATTTATAAAGTTCAGTTGTTTAAATTCTGGCACAATCACTTTAATTTAATTACTTTTTATCATTTAAACTATTTAAATTTAAATTTATTTGAGGCATGCTGACAAGGGGATGGACAGTACCAAAAATCAAACAAAATAAAAGAACCCAATCAAAAGAACAAATGGAAAGACAAAACAAAAATTTCTAACAAGGTGGGGCGGAAACTGCTACCCCATCATGGCAGAGGGTGAGGGAGGGTCAGGTGGGTTTTCTGTAGACATATCTGCCACAACAATATAATTTTGTTTGATTAAGTGGACAAAAGCGGATAGCCAGGGCGTTGGTGCATCAGCATAGTGTGGGTGGATGGCAGGGTAATAAGAGTTCTCCTCCTCTTCATCAATAGCAGCGCAGTAAACAGTTTCAACAAAATTTCTCTAAGTGTTGCTCAGTTTGAATGTGGGCATCTGGGAGCTGGGCAAAATTTGAGATACTATAGAGGGTGATTTTAGTGGATGCATTAAATTCTCCTAGTTTAATGACATGCATAACAGCAGCTTTAGCATTGTCAAACAGTTTTGAAATATTACTGAAGGCTGATTCAGGGAAATCAGGGTGAAAGTAGAGTGTGGGAAGCCCTTGTTGGTATTGAGTCACTGATTGGGCCACTGATTTGCATAGGTTTGAGCAATGGAGGGAGGTCACAACTGCGAAGGTGAGCTGATGGTCACTTTGGTAGGGGGCAGTATTGGGTTTAAGAGTGAAATGTCTGGGGGATGGGGTATCATCAAAATCAGAAACAAAAAATTCAGCCTGGCCATAATCAAATTGGCTGAGCGGTTGACCAGATACCTCACTCATGATAACCTTACCTGATTTATCAATCTCAGCCAATAAGTCCCATGGTTTTTGGTTTACTAGAATAGTGGATGAATTTGAGTGGGTAGGAGTCAAATGGGCTGCTTGGGTATGAAGGGTGGTCCAAGACTGACTCTGATTGGTGGGGGTAGAATTGGGTGGGCTAATGTGGGTAGTTGCTTTGGTGGGGGCCGATTTCCCACTCTAACCTACCAAATGGGATTTTTGAATGGGAGGGGGCAGCAAACTGCCCCATATGGAACCCACTGAATAGGGCTCTGAAGCCACATCAGCATAAGTGGCTTGGGGCAGGATTTTTGAATGGTCGAGCCCAAAGCAGAGGGGACAAATTTGGTGACCATTATCAACATGAGCCTAAAAGAAATGCTCAGGCGCTGTTGCAATACAAGCATGGGGGGATTTGGTGGGCTATGACAGGGTGGTGTGGGATTATTGTGGCTGTTGTGCAAGGGGCAGCAAGGCACTCCACCCCAGAGGGAACAGCAAAGACAAGGTTGGGAAGAGTGCCATAAGCAATAAGCCCCGCCATCAGCTGATCATATAAATGTTGGGGTGGAAGATGAGAGGGGAGGGATGCAAATGACACCACCAGTGTGGTGTCAGAAGGGAGGTGAATATGGGTAGTAGGGATAGGAGTGTTTTTGTAAATAAGTGGAGTTGAAGCCACTGCTGCAGCGTCCTCCTCTGTATGAAAGCCTATATCAAAGTAGCCACTAAAAGGGCGGAATTCTATAAAACCAGCTGGCATGAAGGCAAAGGTTGAAGCTCAACAATTGCTTTGTCAGCATATGGGGATAACTGCCCATAGTTGATGTGGAGGCATAAAGCAAATGTTATTCCAAGGAAGGGTGAGAGGGTGGGGATGAGATGGGTGAATGCATGCTAGGTGGAGCACTAAGTCCCAGGGGGGACAAATTGGTCAGAGGAGTTTAGTGGGCTATTTGAGCCCATTTGCATGCATTTCCCCGCAGGGTGGAGAATGTTAGGGGGTGGAGCACCGCTGCCCCACACTGGGGCAGCAGGCGGTGGATCCGAGGACATCAAGTAGGAAGCAGATGGGACAAGATGGCGGT
Source organism: Massospora cicadina (assembly GCA_022478985.1). Taxonomy (NCBI): domain Eukaryota; kingdom Fungi; phylum Entomophthoromycota; class Entomophthoromycetes; order Entomophthorales; family Entomophthoraceae; genus Massospora; species Massospora cicadina. The sequence goes on along the minus strand of JAKSZP010005995.1, from coordinate 31,762 downwards.
GGATAAATAAACTTACTCTTTTTACTTTTATTAGAATTCTCTCAAAAGTGAGATTGAGTGAAAAAAATATCATTTAAACTATTTATATAGTTATAGCTAATATTTCAAGTGCAAGTAAGACTAAAAAAATGATGAGCCAACGTAATAATAAATAAAATTTAAGAATTTTGTCTATATATATAAAAATGGATGTTGGAATATCTATATATAAGGGTAAAAACTTTTCTTTCTCGTTGCAATCACTATTGCAACTTATTCAATTCAAGACTGAATCTAGTTTGATAATCTCACAGAGGAGATTAGTCTGCGCCCATGTCAGGGAGCAGTTGGGCAAGCAAGGTAAGAGGAGAAGGTGGAAGGCCCGCGGCCTCCAATATTTGAAAACGCCCCGGAGAATCCAGCAGAATTGACAAAAATCTTAAAAAACCAGCGGTCACGATTTCCCCAGAGATACTCTCATGGCAAGCACGATGCAACCAGTACATTAACACGCCTCACTCCCAACCACTTTCATCGGTGGAATTTGGAGTCTGCATGTATCTGGACATCCAAAAAATGGCCTTATGGGAAAAATTTTGTGAAGATGTACACAAAATTTTCCTGACCGCGGTGTACGTTGCACCTCACTCCATGTCGCGCAGTTGGCTGGACCTAGGTTTTGAGAGCAAAAAAACAGCAGATGAGGCTGCAGCGGTGCGCGTAGTGGTCGACCTCCCTGAAAGGCAACAGGTCATTGAAACCAAATGCACCAGATGGACAAAATCAAACCAAATTTTCCTCACATTTGACTTTTTGCCTACTACGGTAAAACGTGACATTTTGGAACAACACCTGAAAGATGGTCTCGCCATATATGGCGAGATAATCTTTCAAAATGCAATGCTTCACGCTGATGCCACACCTGTGCACCAGCAAAGCCATCGCAGTTCTGACCCCAACTGAGGAGATCGCAAAGGACCTAATCCAGATCCTGCACTCCACTTTTATTGATATCGCAGGGCATACCACCCACCCATTCCGGGTGACCATGGACAGCGCGCCCCCCATTTGCACCCACTGTGACGCGTTTGGCCACAAGGCGAATGCATGCCCCATCAAGGAGGGCGTCACATTCCAAGAGCACCCCTCAGCGGCCATGGCCAACGGAGAGGCGCACTACAAACTAACTGCAAGCACCAAGGAGGCTTTCCCATGGGGAGCACAAGGCTGCTACTATTGGTAAAGCCTATCTCCCCACAAGAATGAAAGAAGGCTAAGCAGGCCTGTAGGGCCGCGGCCAAGGAAGCAGCTAAAGCCACCACCGCTATCCCACACTCACAACACCAGAAGGACATGGAGACCTTCGCGGTGGAAGCAACTCAGGAATCCATCATCCAATCAGATTGGGAAGCCCATGCCGAGTGGGCTACTCAATCTGAGGATCTGATGGGAGACTCAATCTCACCCAATCGTTGTACCCAAGCTCCAGTTGAAACTGACTTGGGACCTATCCCAACTGAAAATTTTTTTTGACCTGCTCAATGGTGCACCAAACTCATCTGCACCGCAAAAAATTTGTCCGATGTCAGGAAAAAAAAGCGAAGGCCAAAGCCAATGTGATTCTTTCCACAAAAATTAACAAAAACTCCAATAGTGTTGCTGCTAACACCCGTGCTGCTGTGAAAGCCTGTGGGGACCTAGAAGAGGCAGGTGGGCCCGGGGGCCCACCCCCTTGCACCTAAGATGTGATGGGGGAAACCTTCACTTTAGGGACATTGAATATCGCCAGACTCAAGGCCTCCCCGTCCTGGGCTAGGAAACTGAGTTTTTTACAACACAATCTTATCCGTGGATATGCTGGCCATCCAGGAGTCCCACTGTCCATGAGGTTCCGAGGAAACTTGGAAAACAATGCTCCTCCCATCCCTATCCTTTTGGTCAAAGCACTGTGGAGTGCTAATTCAGAAAAATAATTTTTTCAAATTTGTATCCTCAGAAACATTCCTAAATGGCCGAGTGCTTGTTGTCACCTTCTCATGGGCCGATGTAGCACACACAATCATCAACATTTATGCCCCAAACGGTGCACATGAGTGTCAGGAATTTTTCTCATTGGTCAAATCTTTCCCGCTACCCCCTGATTCTTTCCTAGTTGGTGACATAAACTGTTGGCTAACCTCACCAACGGACCGGTGGCCTCCCTCACCCCACACCCCACAGGGTCACATTGAACTATGCGATCTAAAGGCCACCCTTGGGTTAATGGATGCGCTGCCATGACATGCCCCGCTGCTCAAAAACATGACGTGTCCCCACGCCCACAATGGCCAATTAAGGTCCATGACCTGCATCGACCTTATTCCTAATGCCAGCAAAATTCCAACCCCACATCTCCCACTTCAAAACAACAAAAATGGAATTCTCCAACCACTGACTGGTCTCGATAACATACCACCTACCTGTCACAGTTGCTAAGGCCCCACATTGGTGCAAAATCTGCCCCCCTGAGCTCGCGTCACCAGAATTTTCCACATGGGTGGAAGAGGCAACTTTGGCAAAAAAGTTTGTTACACCATTTTGCGCAGACCCCATTTCCACATGGGCAACTTTCAAAGAGGATACCATCCGCCACTCTCACCATCTCTCCTTCAGATGCTCATGAGCCACATCAGCGGTTATCTCATGCGCTCTGGCAGAATTGGCACACTTGGAGTCCAACATTCCAGCTACAGGATACAGCCCTGCATGGGGCCAGAAGTGGGCGGAGGCAGCCACCCACCTCAATGTACTCAAAAGGCAACACAAACATTGGGTTTGTGTCCAATACAGGGCCACATGCATCACTAAAGGTGACAAGTGCACCGCATACTTCTTTAAAAACTTTTTCGCACCACGCCAGAGTGTGGCCTGCAGACAGGTGTGAAGATCGGACGATTCCATCATGGATACACCAGCCAAAGTGGCAATCAAAACACAGAAGTATTACTCCAAGTTATACCAATCTGATCCAATTCAGCTGGTTGAAGTGGCAGAATTTCTTGACTGAGCTCATATCCGCACCATTTTCTGATACCCGGAAATAATGAATTTAATTACTCCAAATGAATTATGGACAGCCATTCGCGGTGCGCCAAACTGAAAATGCCCAGGTCCAGATGGCATCCCATATGAGTTCTACAAAAAATATTTCAAATATATATCCCCACTTCTGCTTGCCTCACTTAACCAAAGCCTGTTGGAAACGTGCCTCCTACCAGGAGGACATGAGGCCTTTACTGTCACACTCTTCAAGAAAGGGGATAAGCTTGACTTAGTCAACTGGCGCCCCATTTCTCTAACAAACACAGACGCCAAAATTTTAACAAAAATTATGGCTAACCGATTAGGGACTATAGCATCTGCCACCATCTCACTAGAACAATTCGGTTTCATCCCCAGAAGGTCAATTTGGGATAACATGCACTCTGTGGCTAATGTATGTCAGTCCACAGCCTCTGGGGCACTTGTAATCTTGGAAAAACAAAAGGCCTATGATAGAGTAAACTGTGAATGCCTAATGGCATGCCTCCATCAATTCCGCCTACCCCCTCGCTTCATCAACTGGGTGATGCTGCTCACGGAATCTGCAACAATGGCAGTGTGTGGCCCTGGCTTCCTAACGGAAGTAGTCCGCCCTCAAAGGGGCTTGCGACAAGGGGACCCCCTCAGCCCACTCTTATACAACTCCAGCCTTGACACACTACTGCGAAATGTGAATGCCCAACTCACTGGGGTCCATGTGCCAGGCCAAGCCCCAGTCAAAATATTGGCGTTCGCAGATGATTGTGTGGTTGGGGTGTCTAATAATCAAGATGCACGCGCGTTTGAAGCTCTCATCCAGGAATATTCCCAGGTAAGCAACGTGGCACTGAACGCCTCCAAAACTGAAATCATCCTCCTTGGTCGGTTTCAGAACTGCTGGGCCCCAGCAATTAGTTCCCAACCTGGCCCATCTGCTTGCCCACGTCCACGCCTTACTAACTCAACACACACCGCTCCACTGGTGCTCCCCTTTGTGCCACGCCCTACCATAGGACCGGTGCGCCATCTGGGCATGTGGATGGAGGCAGGCGGATACGCGTCAGCAGTAATGAAGTGCCATATTCTGGACAAATTGACGAAGCAAATCGCCTCTCTCAGAGCCCACCCTACTTCCCTTACTGGCAGGGTTGTTTTAGCCAACTCTATGCTCCTATCCAAAGTCTGGTTCGGAGCCCACGCCATCCCCTTCTCCCCAAGCTTCTTCAAATCCTTGTATGCCTTGCTGCAAGGATGGCTTTGGTCAGGCCGCCCTCCACCAGTGCGGCTAGAGGTCATGTTTGGCCCTCATCATCATGGTGGCATGGGCCTGCTTGACTTCAAAGCCCATGCTGCCAAGATCCTAGGCACCTGGATCGCGGCCGTCACCGCTCCCACACTCCCATCCCAACACTGGTCCCGCGCAGCCCGCTCCAACTTCTCCCAAGCCTTGGGCATCAACAATCCATCAAACCCCCACTCCCTGATGAAATACCTCGCATCACACACATCGGCCACAGGTCCTCATGGGACAAAAACCCACTACAAATGAATCCTACTCTCCATGCGGAGCACAGAGTGGAGAATTTGTATTAGCGGACATACAACCCAAAGAGGCCACCCCTCTCCTCAGTTTACACAAGAGGTACAGGGGCTACCCATCCATGATGGCGTGATCCTCATTTGGCCCCATGTCCTATCCAGGGTGGACTACCTGGACATGATGGACATCCCTTATTCCATTGAGACCCAAAAAAAAAATCTGGAAATATGTACATCACCCTCTGTTGCAGCCTCAAGTCCGCTCCCATGTGTGGCGCTGCCTGAGGTGGGTGTCTCGTACAGCTGAGCACTCTAACGCTTTACACTCATCCTGTGTCATGTGCAGCCAGTATGGAACGCTGTTCCACCGCCTGGAGAAGTGCCCTACCTCTAAAGCGATTGGCGTGAGGTGCAACGTCTGCTATGCCAGGATCAAACGCATCTCTTCAGTCTGTCAAGAGATATGTTTGCTCTATCAATGGCCTCCTCCCTTCCACCCTCCCTCTGTGCTCTGGTGGTTGCAATCGCCATGTGGACCATCCACACGATTGTCTTAGATGCCATCACAGGCTCCACCCCTCCCTCCCAGAAACTGTCCACAGATTCTGGTCTCATTTGGTGGACCACTTTCAAGCGTGGATATTTGGATACCTCCCTCGCGTTGCCAACAGCTGGTCTCCTCCTGGTTCCCAATCTGGTTCATCAAATCAGACCCCTTCCTCCACACGTGCTCAATAGTGGCTACGGCCCCTTCACACGTTCCCTCCCCCTCCCCATAAGTGGCGTTCCCGCTGGCAACAAGAGATAGCATCGCTTCTCTGGGGTGCCTCCCCCGGTACTAAGTTTATATGTCCTGAGTCATATTCAGAAGTGTCCATCCCATGGTCAGCCTTCCCACCAATAAATTTATAAATTTAAAATTATATATATAAAGGGTGGTTAGCCTGGTAGGGTAATTCCTGCTTCCACTCTAGTGCAGGTTTTGTTCAGCACATGTTCAAAACCTGGCTGGCTATAAAAAATCTCGGCGTGGTATATTTATCCTAAGGTCAGCCTGCCTCAATTACTTATATAAATATATATAAATGAATGTTAGTATATATATCTGTATATCTGTATATTTGATAGCTATAGACTCTGACACCGTTTAACTGATCACCATAAAGTTGGCACATGTAAGTATTTTTTCATGGAGAAGGTTTATGAATTTAAAAACTATCATTTTCATAGTAAAATAAAAAGTTTTATTTGCAACAAGTGTAAATCTTATATGTTTTTAATGATAATCAGTATATTGTTATAGCTGAGCAGTTTGATATTTGGTTGATTTGATAATAAAAGGTTTTAGCAAGAAGTTGGTGATTTTGGGTTAATAAATAAGCTTGATAGTTTTAGCAAGCTGTTAGTGATTGGTTGATTGAATAAATTAGTTGGTTTTGGTAGATAGTTGGTGGTTTTTGTTGTTTTGATAAGTTTTGGTTTGTTTTACAAATACAAAGTAGTTGGTGATTGGTTGATTTGTTATATTCAATGGTTTTAGTTTTTAGTAAATGGTTGGTGGTTTTGGTTGTTTCAATTTTGATAAGTTTAGTTTTATGAGGTAGTTGATGATTGATTAATTTAGTATGTTCAATGGTTTTAGCTGATCGGTTTAGTGGTTTATCAATATGAATCATCTGCAAAAACTTTAAACACCTTAGCAAATCACAGGTATCTTGATATTAGTTGTATATAATTTAAAAAAGCCTGCCCAATTTGGTTCCCCAAATATTGCTTAAATATAAAATTACTGACCACTCAACCAAACTAAACAAATTTATTGAATTAATTAAACACCAGCCACTAACCTGAAACCATTGAGCCCATCAATTCAACCTAAATCCACCAACCACCCAGCCATAACCAATTAACTTATTGAACTAACTAATCACTAAATCTTGCTAAAATCATCAAGTTTATTAATAAACTAAAACCACCAAACACTTGGCAAACCCATTTAAACTATCAAAACACTGAATATCAAACTTCTCAGCCATAACAATATACCAATTTCCATTAAAATATAAAATTTTCACTTCTTATATATAAAACTTTTTATTTTATTATGAAAATTAAAAACCTGTCTTTGAGGTGCACACAGACCCCTCCTGTCCACCTAATACAAATTTTCAAAGCTCTACATCCCATAGGTTTGGCTGGGCATTGCACACACATATGCACACACATACACACTTGCTTTTATTAATATTAGATTTGACCAAATTGCTCACCTGAAAATAATTAAGTCTGATAAGTTAAATATATTTGGGTGAGTGGGTGATAATTGCCAAATATTATCAAATCTGAAACTTTTAAGTCGATAGGTTCAATCTATTTGGGTGAGTGGGTGAGAATTGGCGAATATTATTAAATAATTTACCCAATTGCGTACCCAAAACTAAACAAAAAGCAGCATTAGAGTTTTAAGTTGATTTAGTAAACTTAGGATAATCTCTCACCAGCCATGAGGGCAACAGTGAAGCTGTTAGTACAAGTGACTTAAGCATAGTCTGGCACAGCCTTTAGGCTATGTCAGTGGAGCTCATAAACCTGAGCAACGCCGGGTAACTCCATTTTTTTATATTCTTAGTATAAAAGCTAAAAACAAATGATTGGAATTATTCAGTTTTAAAGTAGCTGGATGAAATTTGATCATTGAGCTTCACATATCATAACTGGGATGGATTATGGATATAATAATTATCAACTCAAGCAACGCTGGGTAAATCAGCTAGCTATATATAAATTAATAATAAATTAGGTTTGACTTAGTAAATATGTGACAGAAACATCTTTGGCCGCTCAGGTAACTCAGGATATCTCAGCTTCTTGCTGACGACACATTTTGACTCTTCATAGTCAATCCATTTGGAAAATTGCCTTCCTTAGGCAATAATTAATTATTGTATATATGAGGCGCCTGAAACAACCTCAGCCACCTTAAACTTGGGATCATTGGGTTCCACCAACACTTAATTAAATAAGTATAAATGGATCATCCTTGGCTGCTAGTTGCTGGTGATCAAAATACTAATTTGGGGCCATAAATTAGCCCACCCAATCCTAACATCCCAACTTGGCGGAATATAGATTCAGCTCAACCCAATTTGGGGAGCAACTAACCACACAATCATTGAATTGTATGACTTTAGTCAATAAGTCATTCTGCCAGGATTGTCCTATTTCATCCCAAATAACAATTTATCATTAGAGGAATCCATCTGATTAATTTCGCTGACAGTGGTATTCCTGACATTTCTATTTTTTTCTAGCTTTAAAATCTATGTGGTGAAGTTAAGCCCCTAACTGGTGTACCAAAAATTATATTCAATGAGATTGATCAGTTACAACTATCTTTTTAAGTTATGTGTAATCAGTATTACAAAAGATTTATAGAAGAAAAGTACCACTCCTACAAAATTTAATAAGCCTGAATAAGTTTAGGGTGTGGAGAAGAATATTTTTTTATTTTTAATTTTATTCAAGGAATCTTACCAGGGGATGGACATTAAAAAAACAAAAACACCAAACAAGCAAACTGAAAACATGAACCAAATGCCCTAAACGAGTGACAAGACACACAAAAAATGATAAAACAAGTGACCAGGTGGAACAACGGTGAGCTGCTTATCCCACCATGGTGGAAGGGGAAGGGGGATTAGGGGGCTCATTCTTGGCATCAGAGTCCTCCTCATAGGAAATAGTGCAGGGTAAGGCAGAGAGCAATGGTGTGAGGTGATCAGTGACATGTGGGTTGAGATCACTGATGATTGGATGATCTTGTAGATTACCTGCAGCAAAAATTGCACCTAGGTACTGGGATAAGCATTGTTCTGCATGAAGGTGGATGGAAGGAAGCTGGGATAAAAAAGCAACAGTGGCACGGGTGACTTTTGGCTTGTCCTGTGAGGCGACAAACACTTTCTGGATGGTGGCAGCTATTTGTTTGTGGAGGCTAAGGATGTCACGTTTGCCCTTTGGGGACAGGGTCAGGGAAATAATGGGAGGAGGGATACCCTTGGCTAGTATCGCCACTGATGCAGCAGCACATTTTCAGATTTCACATTATCTGGGTGATTAACTGCTGCTTTGGTGAGCTGGTAGATAGAGCGGAACACATGGGCGTTTGGCTGGGGGCCATAAAAACGCTGAGGGAACTGAATGGAGTGCTTTACCTGGATAAATTCTTTGATGTGGACATCCATTTCTTCAATAACATTTCCCACATTATCAGTTTCAACCAATAAGGACCATGTGGTCAAGCCATACAGGAAATTGATGTTGGTGAATTGATGGTCTTTGTCTGTCGATTGAAGAATAGAGTGGACTGAACTGTTGTTTAAGCTTTATCCTGATTGGTTGAAGCGCAGGTGGAACTGGACTGAGGAGGAGGCTGATTGGCAGTTGCAGGCACCGTAGTGGCAGCAGGCTTTGGGGGAGGGTGGAAGGATTGGAATCCATACCAGAAAGGCAGTGAGGTGTGTGGCCAATTGGGGGCCAGATGGAGACAACGCAGGTCAGGTGGAAGCATTGAGAGAGGGTGTTTATGCTTTGAGTGATACAACTCAAAGCAGGATGGGCATATGGTCTGCCCACCCTTGACACGGGCCCAGAATGGGTGGTTGGAGGCAGAGGGAATGATGTCATGAGGGGGAATTGACAAAGTAATTGTGTTGATATGTGGGCTAATTGTGGTGAATGGCCAAGGCCCAGCAAGGCGAGCAGCCCCATTGGGGACCACAAACTGAAGGATGGGGTTGGATATATGTGGCCAAACCTTCATCAACTCCTGATGGAGAACCATGGGTGAAGGTGCTTGGGCAACCCTGAAAATTGAACCACCATAGTGGTGTCCATGGGGAGCTGGGTGCGCGTTGTTGGGATAGGGGTGCCCTGGAAAATCAGGGGCACAGTAGCCGCAGTGGCAGCATCAGATTCACAAGTGAGGCTAGCTTAAAACACCCCTTATAAGGGAAGAGCCTATAAAACTGGCCAGCAGCATCACTTCCTGGGCCAGTTTTATAAATTTCTCAGCATATGGGAACAATTTGCCATATTTGACTTAAAAGCTAAAATGCATCTTGGAGAGGGGATAGAACAAGTGGGCTGTGAGGCACTGCCTGGGCACATGCAAGGTGGATGGCGAAATCCTTGGACGGAATGAACTGACCTGATGACTTGGTAGGGCTGGACAAACCAATTCAAGTGCATTTTCCCGCTAATCAGAAAACACTGGGTGGGGTTTCGCCACTGCCCCACACAGGAGCAGCCGGTGGAGAATCTGAGGTCATCAGGAAGTAAATGGGGGAGGTAGTTGTAGGCTTGAAGACTTACTTTACTTTTTACTTAATTAAAAAATTGCTAAAAGTTACTCTGAGCAGAAAGAAAAGTTTTTTTGAGAGAAATATTTAATTAAAGCCAATTTATTTTATATTTTTGCAGTTAATAAGTAAGTATTAGAAAATATTATTACTTCAAAGTTTATACTATCTTACAATACTGATTCAATATATACTTAGGCACCAGGGGTGTGGCATAGTTGGGATGGGCGTCACACTATTGCCCTTACAACATGGGTTCCAGTCCCATTATGGCAGAAATAGTATTTTTGTGCCAAGAGGATAGCAATACATGTGGATTCGTGCACCATGCCTTGGTTGGACTAAGAGAATTAGTGAAATTAGATCATGTAATCCCAGCCTATCAGAACACACGCAGGAAGGTTTTACCCCCAGTACTTGGGTTTTGTACTCCACTTCTATATTTTTGCTCTCTACTCCCTAATCCTTCTATCATGCGGTATATTTGTCCCAAGGTCAGCCCATCTCAGATATAATTATATACATAGGCATCAAGCTTATATGACCAAACAAATCTTTTTAAAGTCTACCATAATTTGATCTTTTTACTAAAGCTTGGCAAACCTATATCCATTAATAAAAAATAAATAACTTTCTAAACAGATCCATTTGTAATTACTTCCACTTCCAAGCATAGCTGGTATTTCAATCTGGTCTGACCAACCATTAAATAATTTTATTCTATTTATATTTATATTTTAGACTAAGGTTTTTGATTCCTCAGGCCTTGATGCCAAGATTAATCTGTCAAATTAAGTTATGGTGGATTGCCTTGACATTACTGAAAATCCATCAAATTAATTAGGTGGAATACCTTACCCATGTTCCTACGTTTTTATATATAGCTGGATAGCTTTTGAGGGTCAAATCCTTACCACCCCACTGGAAATATCCCCCAATCCACTTGCTATCAATTTACAAGGCTTTCTGGCATCAAAAAAGTTGAATCCCCTTTTTTATTATATTTTCTCCCTTGCCCCACCAGTGTAAAACAATCATTAATGGGGGTTTCCCTTTGAATTTAAGCCAAAAATACTTACTAATTTCCAGATTAACTATGCGCTGCTTATGTAAGTCTGGGAGATCCCCTCTGCATAGACTGGGCGGTGCTCCCATTCCCCACTAAAAGGGTCCAAAGAGGGCAGCTGTCCCTCTTGTCTCACAGGGTGATCTCACCCATGTGGTAGACGAGCATTGGGCAAAAGCTCTCCCTCTGAAGGTTCCAACATCTGTCCCCACAATTGCCTCCACCAAATTAGTATGGTAAATTGAGAAAAGTTGTGCCAAGATAATTGGAAGCCGCCACCCCCATGGACTGAAAGGTTCTTATGAAGTTGATGGCACTGAGCTCTCAAAATCAAGGTATGGAAGCCTTAAACCCTCGGTAATAAAGCCTGATGGGCTCACACATTTAGTGAATGAGGAATCAAGTGTCAAATCCATGGCAAATCTCACCAATGGCATCAGGCCATTGGGAAATTTGTTGTCAGTTCAAAATCTGCTTCAAAAACATCAGGGACAAAGCCCAACGGGCATGTACCTCTTAATAAGAATGTGTCCAGCGATGAATCCTCAGTTAAAATCACTAATAGCATCAAGACATTAAGTAATTTTGTTGCCAATTCAGAACTCCCCTCAAAAACATTGGGGACAAAACTCAACGGGCATATACCTCCATTGTTGAATGTTGCTGAAAGCTCAAAACCTTCCCCTTAAGAATCAAAACTGTTTTTCATTGCATTTCTCTTGGCCAAATGGATGCCAAAGTGACTGGGTGCAGGTGGGTTGGGTATCCCAAACCCGTTTCCAACCTATTTGGGACCACCCCTATGTGGGGGTGGCCTTGGGAGATTCCTGTTGCCCATTGGGCGAGACATACACAGTGCATTCAAAAAGTTCTGGGACTAACGTTTTAAAGCCACAACTTTACAAATAAATAATCTTTCTTTTATCATAATTTAACATACAACCTTTCCTCTCTATACATATTTATATTGCTAAAACAATTGTTAAAAGGTATGCACATGATTCCTATTTTATATAACCATATTTAAACCAGCTGTTACATTCATCTGAATTCTCTCTACTTTATCAAAAGGATGAACCTTCAGTGCCACCTTCAGATTATAATTATCCACCCTATTCACCAGATTTGGCTCTGTCTGATTCTTTCTGTTCTCTAATCTAAAGTTGGCACTGAAGGTTCATCCTTTTCATAAAGTAGAGACAATTTAGAAGAATGTGACAGCTGGTTTAAACATGGCTATACAAAATAGGAACTATGTGCATACCTTTTAACAATTGTTTTAGCAATATAATTATTTATAGAGAGGGAAAGGTTGTATGTTAAATTATGATAAAAGAAATTTTATTTATTTGTAAAGTTGTGTCTTTAAAACGTTAGTCCCAGAACTTTTTGAATGCACTGTGTAATTGCGCTAAATGTTGGAAATGCAGTGAAACCACAAGTCAGGCGTCTGAGGTCAAACTGATAGTGACTTGGCCCACCGCCAACTCCTTTGAAGTCAGTTAATTAAATTCTTTTTTACCCCTCACTTTAAAGTTTGCCAGGTTAGGTTGAATCTTGAGGGCTCCAGTCCTGTGCTTTACTATAGTTATTCCCCAAATCAACCATCTAATCAGTCATAACACACTGAGGAAATTTATGGTCAATTTTCTTAATTTACCACTGATTAAAAAACTCCCCAAGTTCCCAATTGTTGAAACTTTTCAAATTTATCTTGTTAAACTCCCTATGATGCTAACAAAGTGGCCCTTTGGGCCCTACATTGGCTGGGCAATACCAAATATGATAGTAACTATAGCTCCTACCACAGTCAACAAGCATATCATGTAAGAACTTCTGGAAATTCAACACTATTATTGAGGCCATGCGCCAGCAGGATATTGGAATTCTGTGGGCTCATTTGTCTCCACTCTAAGCGAAGTTCTGCCCCCTCACTCCATTTTTGTTCCAAACTCTCCTATTGAGAGTACCAAATCAGCAAATCCAATTGCTCAACTCCCTGCAGCAAGGCCCACTGGGTCTGGAGTTATAACATCCTTGTTTCTTGCCAAGTTCCCTTTTACGCTTGCAATTCACTGATGCTCAATTGTCACACATCTCCCCGCACAAGCCAACGTCATCTGATGGCAATGCCTCTGGCATTCTGGATTACCTTTTGGGTGCTTTTGCATCCCAACTGAAAGGACATTCTAAACTTTCTCTGCCATTTCCCTGATAGCTTGGAACCCTACTGTGTCATTTATTATGATGGGAATGGAAAATTGAAGGGGATTTTTCTTTCACCTAGCTAATTACAGCTGCTAAAATAAAAACCTCTAGTGGTAAACTAGTTATCTTCCTATTTTGGGGGTACTATCATCATATATTCCAAGAAGTTTATTATGAAGTATCCTATCTGAGCAGTTGTACATCAACACCTAAGCGCTGATTACAACATTTGGTGCTCACTACTGTGGCCACTTTTGGTACCCTGTTTTCTATTAAGAAATCTTCAAAATGTTATACTCTAATGACAAATGTTCTGGTGATCTGCCATACGTTCTTTATGATTAACCTGATTACAGGAAGGGTCCATCAAGTACTATCATAATGGCCCAATTGGATGAAACATTATTTAAAAATAAACCAGCGTAAAAAACAATTCCCACTATTACCAAAATTTATCATGAGATAAAAACTTTATGCCGCCTGGTCCAATATCAAGGGCAGGAAATTAAGGATTTGATTTTTGATTGAAAAATAAACAAAAAAGATGGCATAATGGCACACTTTACTAGCGTAGTAAAGCAACTCCTCAAGAGCCAAAATATGCCACTTGTAAGTGTAAACAAGCGTTGCCAAATCAAACGTTGGCTTCTAATACTGATGATTCTAAATAGGAAGGTGAGGGATAATGGTATAACGTATTGATGACTATACCCTATTGATTGCTATCCTCATCCCTACTGCGGCAGCCACCACCTCTTTTAACTCTAGCTTTCAATTCACTCTGGTGCCTTCTCCCTTGGTTAACCCTGTCAATTTTCCCAAAATTAAAGACATGGAAATATTCATACCTTTAAACATTCATTTTAAATCATAATAGGGAGATACTAATGACTATACCTTTTTTCTACACTGATGAATTTGCTGGATCCTTATAACCAGGAGCTAGTAATGATAAAATAATGCAAGTTGGTATGTCTTAACTTTATTCTATAAACATAATCATTGATGAGTTTGCATGGAAGAACTGATGATAGACCAAGAAATTGCTTTTCAAGCTATTAACTTTAACCAGGTGAAGTAGTCTTAACCTTCTTTGATTGCTTTTACTATGAGGCTCAAGTTATTGTATGAGGCCAAGGTTCTGAGCCATTATAGCACTTAGACCACTTTCTATCACACCTGCAAGCCTCATAAAGAATTGTATTAGATTATGTTACCCGTTTTTAATTCTGATACTACCAATAATGAGATGCTAAGTTAACTCAGGCGCTGCATCCTTACTTTTGATGCTCATAATACTAAGCCTTCCAAGAAGGAATCCAGTACTCATTTATTGACTTTGCAACTGACAAGGAATTGGGAAAAGCTCTGATGGAGTAGAACTGGCTTACTCTACATCTGCTGAAACTTTAATGATACCAGATAATGACCTAACCATAATGGAATGAACTTCCATTGGTTAAAAATCCTCTACTAATATAACCACTGGGGTTGCTACAGCTCCACAGCCTGAGGCAATCAATGATCTGTTTAAATTATCTAAGGAAAGCAGATACACTTGAAACTCACACACTCACCAGGCCAGATATCATGCCAAGGGTCCTTTTGTGGATATTAGCATGCAAAACTACCCATTTTGGGCAATTGTGAATAGCGGTGCCCCGCAACATCACTTCTTTAAACTAGTGAAAAATTGGATGCTGGACCCAATATTGAACACTTTAAAGAATAGGGCACTGTGGGCCCTAATGTCACTAATTCATTAGGGGCATATAGCTCCTTGCCGCTGGGGTTTGGTAAAAAAGGCTGTCAGAAAATCGCTTTTCTGAACAATGGGCTCTGCTAGTGTGCCAGGACAATCAGTATGGAGACTGATTGACCCTTGTTGTTTCACCTTCATAGGCGTACCAACCCCCTACAAGTCCACGTCCAACCCACCAACACAGCAGACTAATGACTTTGCCTTAGCCCCATGGTCCATCTTGGGTCTGCCCCAGCAAGTCCATCCCCCATCCTGGGTGGCCATGGCACTCCTGTGCTGCACCACCCTCATGTCCAATCGCCTACCCATCTTGGGTGTGCCCCAGTGAGTCCATACCCTATCCTGGGTGGCTATGGCACTCCCATGCTGCACCACCCTTAAGGCTGACAGCCATCAGCACATCATCATTTGTGGCCGGTTGGCCAGGTTCCCATTGGTTCCTCATATGGCTGGGGTATGGGAGCTGGCAGCATTGGCCACTTCAGGCATGTCACCCCCCGCCTACTTTGGGGATCTCCAGTCCCACTTCTTCCTAACCTAGCGGACTAAATACTACCAACTAAGTAAGTTGGGCAAAGAGAGATCTTTATTGAAAGGGAATGATGACTATTTACACCCTAGGCTACTGCACCTATTCACAACCCATTGGCCATCAAGCCAGAACTTCATCCAATCATCAGGCATCCATAATACTGATTCCCTCATAATACGCTCATCTTGTTCACCAGATATTATGTTGACTCATCCTTAGCACAAGTTGCCAGTCAGTCATACTTAAATTTCTATTATAAACATAACTTCAAGCATCCTCGGCATAAGTTGCCAGTACTCTAAATTAGGCAGCGAATTCATAATTAGATGATTGATAATGAATAGTTTGGCTATCTTCCAGAAAATCCCATAATCATTTTTCATGGCAGTTGGCATATGGATAAGATTCCGCCAAACACAGATTTAAGTCAGTGAAATCATTGTTAGGTGGTTGATAAAAATATGTCGCTTTCCACCAGAAATTCCATAATCACCAAATTTCTTGGAGTTGGCGCTGAACTAGGAATCCACTGAAACTAAATAATCAGTATTTTTATAACAATAAATAATATCAAACTAGGTGATTAGCTGGCAATCAGGATCAACTAACTAACACAATTATTCTGATTTTATTGGGAAGAATTCATCTGGTTAATTTCCAACAAGTGCTGTCTGCTCCAGCTATCATTTTAACTCATGAGAATAATGAGTTACTTAGAGGTGCCTCATTTATGAGGATATATTAGCTGAAAGCCAATTTTGAAGACAATACTTTGGAGGTAGGCGGACAACAAGTCCCCCTGTATTCTAACCAGGAATCTGCTGATGATAAATTTGGCCTAGTGGGCACAGTTATCAAGAGTTTAATTAACTCCCTGAGATTGCATTTCCAACCATAAATGAAGAGATGGTGAATTTTCATCAGAAGTGAACTATAGACCAAGTGACAACGTGCATACAGTGCTTACATGGCTTTCAAATTCAGCAGAGGTCATATCTATAACCCAGCTTAATTTCAACTCTAATCCTTCCTTAATTACTAACGTTGAGTTTAGTTAATAATTTTTACTATTAGCTATTGAAAAAGAGGCCAACATACTCTAAGTCTGCCTCAACAGATTTTGAAGTCCACCAGAATCCCACTCCACACTGGACAAAATTAACTATTAAACCAGGTCATCAGGCCCTTGTTGGAATAGATATCTCTTTGCAACTTCCTGAATGGTTGTATGGTAGGATCCTACCACCAATCATCAATCCAAAAAGGATCACATTGTTACCTCTGGTGCCATCTATCCGCACTAGGGAGAAATCAAGGTGTCTTTGGAGTTACCTACACTTATCTTGTGCACATTCAGAAGTATCAGATAATAGATTGTGTTTATGTGTTGCCTGACTTAGGCCTCATCCTTTTAGTCACCATCTACCCCCGCTCATTTCTTTAATGGAATGTTTGGTCAAGTGTGAGGATATGTTGTGTTTTAGTCTGATCAACCATTTAATACTTTATATTCTTGTTTGTATTTTTAACTAAGGTTTTTATTCTTCAGGCATTGACTCCAATATTAATCTGTTGAATAAAATTATGGAAAATTGTCTTGACGTTGCTGGAATCCATCAATTTAAGTTACAGCAGGATACCTTGCCCAAGTTCCTACATTTCAATATGTAGATGTATATCTATCAAAGTCAAATCCTTACCACTCTTCTTGCAATATCCCCTGAATCACTTATTATCAATTTATGAGGCTTCCCAGCATTGTAAATTAGTATGATTATAATATTATATTTTCTCCTTTGTCATGTGGGTGTAAAACAATCATTAAGAGTTTTCCTTTTGAACTTCAAGCAATGATATTAACAAATTTTCAGAATAATTATGCACTGATTGGTAATTTACTGTTTAGTTTATTAAGATGGTAATGGAAAAGTGAAGGTAATATTTTCTTTCACCTAGATGATTACAGCTACTAAAACAAAAACCTTTATCATCAACTACTTATCTTCCTATATTTAGGGTTACTGTCCTCATGCAGTTCTCTTTAGTTATTCATTAGTATCCTAACTGTGCAGTTGTACATCAATGCCTAAGTGCCAATTACAACAGCTGGTATCCTGGCCTTGACAGGAATGGGACTTTTTGAAGCATTCATTACTTCACTTAGCTTAGTTTAGTTAAATTATTGTCATTATCTATATGGTGAACACTGCACCTTTGTTATACTGGATAAGTGTCATGGAAATGGCAGAAAAAGTTTAGACCAGCCTGCCAGTCAGGATGCGTAAGCACCCAAAAAGCAAGCCAGAATGCCAGAGGAATTACTGACTGAACGACTTGATATGGAGCTGGGCATTGGGAAACAATGAATTGTTGGTGCAGCAAAAGGGTAAGTATGATCCCAACGATGAACCACACTGAACCCACTCCCAACCCAGGAGGTCTTGCTGAAGGGGTGGGATCACTGTTATAGTCTCAATGAGGTCCTCAGTGTATGGGGCCATTTCAACTGGGGTGGCAAGGAGACGAATTCTCTCTTGCAATTGGTGGACATACGCCACAAGAACCCCATGTATTGCTGCTGGAAGTTAATGATAATGGGGTTGTAGAGCCAAAAATAATGAACTCGCTGAACCCAATTGATGACGGAGGAGGCCATAGTGACCAAGGGTACTGGTAGAGCCCATCCAGTATATGGACCAATGGACCACCAGGGAAACGCCATCAGGGGTGCGGTCAGAAAAGATAATAAAAATTGTTTGATTTTTTTGGAAAAAATTTTATTGAAAGGGAATGTAAAAAAATTGACCAACAATTTCCTCAGTGCGATGCGACTGATTAAATAGTGGTCAACTTGGGGTAGTGATAATCCAGGATTGGGACCCTCAATTTCACCTAATCAGCAAATTGTTCAGGAATGCTCAGGTTTGTTCCTTGAGAACTGACATCACAAAATTCAGTGGTGGGCTGAGTTGCTGCCAGTTCGACCTTGAATGTCCAAACCAAAACTTTACTATGTTTCCAATGGCTGGTGCAATGGAATTTGGCCTGATGAGTGCGGAAATCCTAAGGCCACCCCACATAGGGGCGGGCCCATTTGGTTGGGAACAAATTCAGGACGCCCAACCTGCCTGCGCTAAGTTGCTTGTCCATTTGTTTGGTCAGTGGCATCACATTAAGCATAATGCCCAAATTACCAGCAGAGGGCTTCAAACCCTCATCAATAGCGCCCAATGTTTGTTTAATTGGCATATTAATCAAATTGGAACCGTCAGGTGTTCTGGGTGATACCTCAGTCTTCATGCTTTTCCAGCCATTCAAGATTTGGGCATCAGCCAGATTGCCACTCTAATTAGATCTGACCAATTTCAATTTGACAATCTCATCACAGATTTCGCTAATTCTTCATAACAGTTCTGCTGAGGTGAGTGTGGGTACTGGGGGTGGAATCTGAAGCAAAAGAGATGTTACCCATTGCTTGTCTAATATGTGAGCGAGATCGCCCTGAGTAACAAGAGGTCCACCATCCTCTTTGGTGTCTTTTTATTTGGGAATGGGAAGATGACCCAATCAACAGCTGGGGGACGTTCCCTGGGACTTACATTACCCTTTCCTTTTTTCAAAGGAAGGGCACCATCACCGGGAAACTGCACCAGAGCCACATTCCTATGTGCATTGAGTAAATTGATAGCCATAATTGTCACGACTTTTTTTGGGGGGGTGGGGAGCCTCAGGGTGGATTAGATGGAATGCATTAACCAGGTCCATGCAATTCGCACAATCACGCGCCTTGACTCAACTATCTTTATAGGGTGGATACCCTTTACAGTCCACTAGATATTGGACGGAACGTCGCGACTTCTAGGATGCCAGGATAGCCTCTACCTTGGCTTCTTCCTCATTATTGACAATGATCAGTACCGGTTCCATGGGAATTGCACCTCTGAAGGGTGACATCTGGGAAACATGGAAAACAGGGTGCTGCTTTCAATGCACAGGAAGCTTCAGTCAGAACGCCACATTACCCAATACCTCTTCCACTAAATGGGTGCCTGAGCGTTTACTGGAGAATTTTCAGGAAGGAATTTGAATTTTCAAATGATGGGTATCAAGCATAATGTAGGAACCCACCGTAAAAATGTGACCCAGAAGATGCCTATGATCCGCGAACTGCTTGTAGTTGTCAATGGCTTTAATAAGGTGTTCCCTTACTAACACTTGAGTCAATTGGATATGGGCAGCATGGTCCATGGCAGCTTGAACCTCAGGCCGCAAACATGGCCTAACTGAAAATGAAGGATTATAACCCAACGTGCCTTGATAAGGGGAAACCCCATGGACGCATGGGTTCCATTATTGTAAGCAAATTGAGCGAAGGGTAAGTCCCAGGTCAAAGTATCCTGCACTGCTGCAGCAGAACAACGCAGGTACTGTTCAAGGACTTAATTGACCCACTCAAACTGTCCGTCAGAATGAGGGTGATATGCTGTGGATTGACAGGGGGATATTTTCAGGATTGATAAGAGTTCACTTTAAAACCTCATGGTAAACTGTGAACCCCGGTCACTGATGATCTCCTGGGGAAGACCAAACATTGAAAACACATGGAATATGAAAAGACGGGCAGTTTCTTCCAATGTAATTGTGGAAGTACAAGGTATAAAAAGGGAAAATTTCGTGAAACAGTCCACAACTACCATCACCACTGTGAACCCATTAGAACAGGGGAATTCCACGATTAAGTCCATGGACACTGAGGTCCATGGACCCTCCACCTGCTGTAAGGGGTGCAGGAGGCCATTTTTTCTGGAGCGATCCAACTTGGACCTAGCGCAAGTAACACAATCAGCGACCCAAGTTGGGACCTCTTTTGTCAATCCTGCCCAATTAAAGGTTTGCTAGATCAAATTGATGCACTTCTTGTTACCAGGATGGCCAACTGTGGGGGGATCATGATGTGTGCAGAATACCTCCGATCAGAAGGAGGGGTGAACCCAAATGCAAGAGCGGAAGTAAATGAGTCCCTCTACTAAAGAGTATAGGGGAGTGTTTGTGACTCAAGTAAGCCAACTGCTTGACCAACTCCCCGCCCTCAGGGCAGGCCATTTGACCGGCTAAGAC
This sequence comes from Massospora cicadina, assembly GCA_022478985.1. Lineage (NCBI taxonomy): Eukaryota > Fungi > Entomophthoromycota > Entomophthoromycetes > Entomophthorales > Entomophthoraceae > Massospora > Massospora cicadina. Next base: position 11,138 of record JAKSZP010005995.1, on the reverse strand, counting down.
CTAAGCTACTAACAGGGCGTTGGGAGCAAAAGCAAAAGAGGAAATGATGGGGAGGAACAATTGACAGGATCTGAGTGGCAGGAATCACGGTAACAAGATCCACTTCCTCTGGTTCCAAGGGACAATGGGTGGGACTGCGGCTTAGGAAATTGGGAAGTACATTGAGCAAATCTTTAATGAATTCATATTTAAAGTTAAAACTGCACAGGTTCCGATAGGTTTGGGTCTGCTGATGTGCCAACTTTTGGGGTTTGTGGAAATACAAGAGGGCCTGGTGATCCATGCTGACTGTTAATTCATGGCGGGCATCCTGCAACAGATATCTCCAGTGAGTTAATGCCCATGCAACAGCTGCCAATTCCTTGTCTTAAATGGCCCAAGACTGCTCTGTGGCTGTGAACTTCCAGGAAAAGTAAGCGACTGGATGTTCATAACCATCGTGATCCTTAAGCAACACCGCTCCAACTGCTACTGACAAGGCATTGCATGCAACAATATATAGTCTGGTGGGATTGGTGTGTTTCAAAATGGGTGGTGACACGAACACCTCCTTGATTGATTTGAACGCCTGCTGAAATTTGAGAATCCAAAAAATGGTACATTTTTCCCAGTAAGGGGGTGGAGCGGTGCTGCCAACTGGGAAAGAGCTGATGAAAATTTTTTAAGAGAAATGATAGTTCCCAAGAAACTCCGAAGTTGTTTCTGGGTAGTCAGGGTTGGCCACTCCCAGATAGCATCCAACTTATTTGGAGGGATTGCAACACCATCTTTAAGAATTAGGTTCCCAAGGAAAACAACCTCCTCCTTGTAAAACTCACACTTGAAAGCTTTAATGAACAACCCTGCTTTATGCAAGGTGACCACCACCGCTTCCAAGTCAATAGCATGTTGTTTGGGAGTTGGGGAGTGAACCAGGATATCATCAATGTATGCAATTGCACAGCTAAGCTGGAGGTCACCCATTACATTGTCAATAATTCGTTGAAACATAGCGGGAGCATTCTTCAATCTAAGGGCATTACACGAAATTGGAAAATGCCTCACTTCATCCATATCATGGTTAACCATTCCTGCCCTTCCATTACCTAATTTGGTTGAAGGCATTCACCAGATCCAGCTTAGAGAACACATGGGATTTGGCAATTGCCTGGCTGATTGTCTGCTCCAGAGGCAATGGGTAGGGATCAGAAACTGTTATCTTATTAAATGACCGTAATCCACGCAGGGACAGAGAACCATCTGCTTTTTTGGCGAAAATGATGGGGGAGGCGATGGGCGAGGTCTCTTTGAACAACTAACCTTTTTTCAGCATATCATCTAACCAGGTATTGAGTGCAACTTATTCCTCCGCTGAATGGGGATAAAACGGACAGTGATGTTCACCAACTCCACAGTTGTTTGAAATCCACAATCATACCTAGTGTGCTTCAGCAGGCAATCCACCTTTTCCATGTCAAAGATTCTCCGATATCGCATTAAGTTTTTGGAGAAATTGGCCAGAATGCCTGCAGCAGTAACCAGGGTAGTGATAGAGCTGGTTCCTTGTATCTTCGTGAGGGTGTTGATCAGGGGTAATTCTCCCTCCAAATCATCGTTGGTAAATGATAACATATTAGACTCTAAATGAATCTTCACATGTTGTCAGCGCCACCACCCCACACCTAAAATCACTGGAAACACCAAGTTTGGCATAGCCAAAAAATGATTGCAGAAATTGAACTGGTGGTTTGAAAAAGGTACTGGTCGATGAACAACATATGAGGACTGATAAGCAGATGAGGCCACCATCACTGAGGAGCCTGCATCCATTTCCAGTTTTAATTGTTGCACCAACTCAACACTCATGAAGTTCCCCGCAGCTCCAGTAACCACTAGAGCTTCAAAGGAGACATGATGCAAGCCAACACTGATCTTTATAGGCAATAGGTGTCAGGATTCGAGATAAAAATTGTCTCAAATTCCCATCTTCTGAATCTGGCCATGCCAAATCGGTCATCAATTCCAACCAAGATAAAACTTTTTCAAGATCATCCTTACCTAGTACTGAGTCACGTGGAGCGGGCTTTCCACCTTCTCAGTCAAGTGAGTGATGATATCCATTGAGGACGCCCTCGAGGAGGCCTTTCCAGAAAGTTAGTAAAGATCCTGATTGGATGAGGCTCCGAAGATCCCATAGGCATCGAGTCCCAATGCACCCTATAAATATTGAAGCTTTTTGATTTAATAAAATATTTGGTAAACTAACCTTTATTTTCCCATTTCCTCTTTGGTGCTCATTTCTGATTTTCCAGCTTTGAGCCACCGCGAACCTTGGCACCAGTCAAAAGAACTGTAGTGCCAACAATAGGAAATAAGCAAAGTTTTGTCTATTAGAAGATTTGACCAACTCAATTGCAACTGAAGAAATAATGGGCATATCGGGGGTAAGGTCAGGGTCCTTCATCGGAGCAAAGATTGGAAGTAAAAGGATGGGGGAAACGACTTCCTCATCTGGTCTTGAACAGAGTCATTAATAGTTAACTCTGTACCCGCCAACTCAGACTTGGGGGTTATGGCAGCATTGGTACCCAAGTCTACTGCTACTTCAGAGATAGGCACGTCGTCTGCATCTACTTTGGGTAATCCAATCAAGAAATTTGCCTTCTGGTAATGGGTAACATGACGGGGTAAGGCGTTGATGGTGGTTGCAGAGACACAAATTTGATCTAATGATCCTTGGATGATGGACCAGACATCGTGATGAGCGGAAACCAAATCCAATCCTGATCTAAAGACTGCCTGAATATATTGATAAAGAGACCCAACGTTGGAGCCAGTTTACGGAAGGTAGAAATTAAAGAAACCAAGCTAGGGGCTTTGGCCATGGCATAGATCAGTCTGAATAGGTAGTCTGATTAGGACACAGGGGTTTTCAGGGCGGCCAACATGACAGCCATCAGTGTGTTGGAGTCTCCTACTTGTGAGGAAGAGCGCAAAAGGCCTCTCACCCAACAGTGGGCATCTCCATCCGCAGCGTCTAACAACGCAAGCCCTTGTTGGGCATGAGACAACGCAGAAGCATTGGTAAGTGCAATTGCTATATGCATTTGCACTTTGCGAGTGCATCAAGAACTTGATTGGTGATTTCTTGGGAGGGGACACTCAAACTTCCCTCCGGGCTAGTGGGAGGCGGAGAGGACGCAATCTGCGCAGCTTGGGTGGATTGAAAGAGATTTACCAAGGTATAGTGGATACTTCAACCAAAGTTGGAAAGTGACCAAACAAACAACAAACAGCAAATTACTGATTGAACATTCATTTGGTAAAGAGTAATCACTGCGGCGCCCTGTTTAAAGAACAAGGCGGAAGTGGCTGGAAATAATGATTGGTTGATTATGTCATGGAAATGGTAGAAGAGGTCTAGACCAGCCTTCCAGTTGGGATGCGTAAGCACCCAAAAAAGCAAGCCAGAATGCCAGAGGCATTGCCAACCAAACAACTTGATATGGAGCCGGACATTGGGAAACAATGAATCATTGGTGCAGCAAAAGGGTAAGTATGATCCCAACAACAAACCACAATGAACCCACTCCTGACCCAGGAGGTCTTGTTGCAGGGGGTGGGATCACTGAGATAGTCTCAATGAGGTCCTCAGTGTATGGGGCCATTTCAACCGGGGTGGCAAGGAGACAGATTCTCTCTTGCAATTGGTGGACATACGGCCACAAGAACCCATGTATTGCTGCTGGAAGTTAGTGATAATGGGGTTGTAGAGCCAAAAATATCAGATTTGCTGAACCCAATTGATGACAGAGGGGCCATAGTGACCAAGAGTACTGGTAGAGCCCATCTGGTATACAGATCAATGGACCACCGGGGAAACGCCACCAGGGGTGCGGTCAGAAGAGATAATAAAAATTGTTTGGTTTTTTGGCAAAATTTTTATTAAAAGGGAAAGTAAGAAAATTGACCACCAATTTCCTCAGTGCGATGCGACTGATTAAATAGTGGTCTTTGGGGTAGTGACAAGCCAGGATTGGGACCCTCAATTTTGACCTGACCGGTGAATTGTTCAGGGATGGGCGGGTTTGTTCCTTGAAACAAAATTGCAAAATTTGGCGGTGAGCTGAGTCACTGTAAGTTCGACCTTGAATGTCCAAACTGAGGAATAGCTACATTTCTGACAGTTGGCATGATGGCGTTTGGCCCAATGAGCAGCGGGAATCCCCAAGGCCACCCCATGTAGGGGCAGGCCCATTTGGTTGGGAAAGGTTTGGGACACCCAACCTGCCAACGCTCAGTCGCTGGTCCATTTGTTCAGTCAGTGGCATCAAATTGGGCGCAATGCCCAAATTACCAGCAGAGGGCTTCAAACCCTTGTCAATGGCGCCCAATGTTTGTTCAATTGGCATATTGATCAGATTAAAACTGTTAGGTGTTCTGGGCGATACCTCAGTCTTCATGCCTTTCCAGCCATTCGAGATTTGGGCATTGGCCATATTGCTACTCAAATTAGATCTGACCGATTTCAATTTGACTATCTTGGCACAGATCTCGCTAATTCCCTGTAATAGTTCTGCTGAGGAGAGTGTGGGTACTGGGGGTGGGATCCAAAGTGGAAGAGCTGTTACCCATCGCTCGTCTACTATGTGAGCGAGTTCACCCTGAGTAATGAGGGGTACCACCATCCTCTTCAGTGTCTTTTTATTTGGGAATGGGAAGATGACCCAATCAACAGCCAGGGGACGTTCCCTGGGACTTACAATAAGTCACTCAGGAACAGAAAGTTCATGAAATTTCATTTAAACTGGTAAAAGGAAGTTCCAGTCCATGATATATAAGTAAACCAATATTAAGAGTTTTTCTTTCCACTTGGCATAACTTCCAAGCAAATTTTATAAATAATAGTAAATTAAGTTAAACTAAACCTTCTGACCTTTTGCCACCATTTGCTCCCCAATGTCCTCAGATTCTCTGCCAGCTGCTCCAGTATTGGGCAGCGGTGAACCTACCCCCATCATTTTATGTCCAGCAGGAAAACGCGCTTAGACTGATTAATCCAGTCCTAACAAATCCTTGGGTCAGTTTACTACACTCAAGAATCTTGACATTCACCTGGCATGCTCCCAGGCAGTGGCATACAGCCCACTCATACTCCTCTGGTCTCAAGTTTTGTTTTGGCTATGGGTTGAATATGGGAAATTGTTCCCATATGTGGGCAAAGCCATTATCAATAAATGGTACAAGTGGTGATGCAACTCATCAGATTTATCATCTTATGCCCCTTTAAGAGAGTATTTTGACCTAGGATTCATGTGAAAGCTGACGCTGCAACTGCAGCAACTGTGCCCCCTAATTTTTAAGGCACCTTCTTCCCATAACATGCACCTGACTCTTTGCGGACAATACTATGGTGGTTCAGTTTGCTAGGTTACCCACTCACCTTCCTCATGTGGTGCTCCATCAGGAGCAGATTGAAGGTTAGTCAGCCTATGGTTCCAATCCCATCCTGCAGTTTATGGTCCTCAATGGGGCCAAACGCCTCTCTAAGCCTTAGCATTCGCCATAATCAGCCAGGAGATCAATAAAAATTTTCCATCAATTCCCCCTGCACCATCATTACTTCTGCCCTCAACCACCTGCTCTTGGCCCACATCAAGAGTGGGCAGATCATCTGTCCATCCTGCTTTGAGTTGGATCACTCAAAGTGAGAATGACCTCCCTTTCTGCTTACACCAAATCTGCGTTTTCAGCCACTGGCTCCCAATCTGCTGCCCACCCCACAGATCACTTGGTATGGGGTAACTTATCCCCCTCCCCCTAAGCCTGCTGCTGCTGCCATGCCAGCAGTAGCCAATCATTCCCCTCATAAGCCCAGTGCCACCAATGCTCCAACCAATCATGAATCAGCTTGGACACCAGTTTGCTCCCATGCTTCCTCCCAATCACCAGCCACATCCTACCCTCATGATGATAGCCTTATCCATTATGACATAAACCCATTAACCTCATTTGATGAAATTGATAAATCAGGTAATGTAATTGTGGAAATTGAGGTCCAAATTGAGCAGTTTATCCAATTACTAAACTTTTTTTCAGTTCCCACAGTGTTTTTATGAACAATGACCAACTGCTAATATGTTCAAAAGTGAACACCAGTTTGCTGTTGTAGAAGCTGATAAACAGATAGTTGCCCCCTCTGCAAAACTGTCAAAGAGTCAGTAGCATTGTTTGTCAAAGGTCTCCCTACTCTCATTATTTTCCCAACCCTGACCCCACAGGGCAAATGTGACATCTAAAATATACATAAACAAGCTGCGACGCTATCCAGCAAGTTGTTAGACTTTCTTAAAATCCAAAGGCAAAATTCATTTACACCAAAATTTCTTTATTTTTCTAGCTTCTTGCTGACTAAAATCATGTGGAAAAATGCTTTTTACTATGCCTCAATGTAATTTCTGCATACAGAAACTTTATGAGCCTTCACCCATCAGCACCCTCGCCCAGCATATCACCAATAGCCCTACGTCCTTGCTCTCAGCCTTGGCTTGCGCTCTGGACTATGATGAGGACTCCGCTGCTGAGGATGAACCCCCTGAACCCCTTCCCCTTCTGCCATGGTGGGGTAAGCAGTTCGCTTCTGTACCACCTGGATGTTTTTGTTCTCATTTTGTGTGCCTTGACAGCCTGTTTTGGGCAGTTGATTCATTTGTTCAGTTAAGTTTTGTTTTGCTTTTATGTTTTAATAATGTCCATCCTATGGTTAACATATCTCAAATAGAATTTAGAAATTAAAAATGTTAAAAGTTTAAAAAATTTTAAAAAATGATAAATCAAGTAAAAAGTGTTACTGGTCCTGAGTTTGACTCTTTATTTAACCGAGGTAAGCTGACTAGGGGATGGACATTACAGAATATATGTAAAACTAAGGAAATAACTGACAAATATAAGATTAGGCACCCCAGGGTACTCAAGTTACCCCTGTTGCCAGCGGGACTGCCAGGTATGGGGGGTTGGTGCACTAATCCGAGGGAGTTTCCCCTGAAATGGAACAGGTGTGAAGGAAAGGGTCTGTGTGGAGGAACCAGAGTGGAAACCTTGATTCTATGAGAGCTTTTTTCCTTGGTCTCATATATCCATAGAGCCAGGCTTGGAAGTGCTCCAGTAAGTGGACATGGAATCTGTTAATAACCCCATGAATGGTTGGGACTGTGCCCTTAAACGCATCTAATGCAATTGTGTGTATTGTCCACATTGCAATGGGTATTATTAGGGAGCAGAGGGTAGATGGGATTGGTGACTTGATCTGGAGCGCGAAGATGCTCTTTGATATTGAGAAATCTTGTTTGTTAGGATCTTAAGCAGGCGTGCGACTTCCTGCCATATAGCTTTGGTTGGGGGGCATGTTTCAGGCGGGAAGTAGGGATCCCTCCCCTCCACATACTGCACATGTTTTGTGGAGGGAGTTGGAATGGTCCGCCATCCTATAGGTCCTTCTCAGACAGCGCCAGGCGTTTGCTCTTATCCTTGGCTGTAGGAGTGGGTGGTGAGTCATTTTCCACATTGCTTTCTGTGTGGTTAAATCATAGGGAATGTCCAGCATATCTAGGTATTCTATCCTAGCTATGCTTGGGGTTGTTGCGAGCATATCCCTCTGGGGGTGGTTTTCTGGGTTTCTTAATTTGAATTGGGGGCTGGGTCGTCCCCTTCCCTGTATAGTACCCATGTTCTCTATGGTCCATCCCATACGGCGGATAGTTTGGAGGATATGTTTGAAATGAGGGGAGGTTCCATGCGGACCCGTTGCAGTAGGGTGCTTGGCAAGGTATGAAAGTTATCTGGGTGACTATAAGTTGGTTACTTTGCGCCTGTGAAAAGTTAGTCCTTGCTGCTCTGGACCAATGTTGTTGCGGGAGGTCTGGAGCAAGGATTTCCTTTATCCAGGTACCTAGGATGTGATTGGCATGGCTCTCAAAATCTATCAGTCCCATGCCTCCACTTGAGCGTGGACCAAATAGTGTTTCCATCCGTATAGGAGGGTGAGAGCCAGGCCATAGACAGCCCTGGATAAGCGCGCGAATTGAGGTTATAAAGGTAGGTGAGAAGGCTATCGCATGGGCCTGGTATCACAGTATTGGGAGGATGAGCGAGTTAGCAACTGTAACTCGTCCTGTTAGTCCTGAGGTTCTTCCCTTGAGGGAGGCGACGCGTTTGGATACCCGTTGTAACAGGTTACTTTCCATTCTCTCATTAGCATTTCCCCCTGATTCTAGCCAGATTCTAAGGTGTCAGACAGGAGTGGTGGTGGGAGGTGTTGCAAAGGGTAAAATGATTGGGTTTTTTCTTCGTGTGTTGGTATGAGGTTCTGATGTTTTGGCCCAATTGTTTGTGTATTTGCCTAAGAGGATGATTTCTGTCTTCCTTTTGTTGAGCGATGCATTGCTCACCTTGGAGTATTCCTCTAGAGTGCGTTCCAGCTGTCAGGAATCTTCATTGTTTGCTATACCTGCTATGCAGTCATCCACAAAGGCCAGTATCTTGACTGTTGGTTGTCCTTGTGAGGTTATCCCCATGAGACGTGAGTCAGTTACTCGGAGGAGTGGGTCAAAGCTGAAATTATACAGTAGTGGGCTGAGGGGATATACTTGTTTGAGCACTCTGTGTGGTTTAATCTTGTTTGTTAAGAATCCAAAGCCGCATACAGCTATGGTTGCAGATACTGTTAGGAGCATCGCCCATTTTGTGAATCTTGGTGGGAGTTTGAAGGCATGTAGACATTCTTTTAGGTATGGTCAGCTAACACGGTCATACGCCTTTTCCTGATCCAAGAAGCCCAGGGCACCAGTTGCTTTGGATTGGCAAATGTTTGCAACAGGGTGTATGTTGTTCCAGATTGAACGCCCTGGTATAAACCCAAACTGGTTGGGTGATAGGACTTCAGATGCAATTGCGCCTAATCTAGCTGCTAAAATTTTTGTTAGAATTTTTGTGTCATTGTTGGAGAGTGCAATTGGGCGCCAGTTGGCCAGGTCCAACTTGTCACCCTTTTTATACAAGGTTATAATGTAGGATTCATGGCCTCCTGGTAATAGGCGTGTTTCCAACAAACTCTGGTTCATTGACGCCAGTAGGAGGTGGGGCGATTTGTTGAAAATATTTTTTGTAAAATTCGTAGGGTATCCCATCAGGCCCTGGGCATTTCCTACGTGGTGCACCGCGAATTGTTTCCCAAAGCTCCTCCCGTGTAATAAGGGATAGTATATTGTAATTTGGTGGTGTACTTTGTATCTTGGCAGTTTGTATAAATTCTTAAATTTTTTGTGAATCTGTTGGCGTTTCATGATATAATTTGGTGTAATAGCGGTGTACTTCCGCCTTGACCTCCTCAGGGTCAGTTGCCACAGTGCCGTTGGTCTTGCAGACCTGTATGGATGCGGGCTGGTTTCCACGGGAGTGAAATCGGCAGTAATAGTATGTCAAACAGGTTTTGCCTTCCTTTATGAACTTACCTTTGCTTGATACTTTGATTCTGTGTTGGTGTTCAAAGATCCTGAGTTTGACTCTTAGATTGGTAAAATCCACACCAGTACTTAATTTACTTACATCTCACCCAGCAGATCCTGTTTGTAATTTGCTAGTATGCTGGTACATTTATTATATATATTATATAATTAGTACTTTAATGCCCCTCAATGAAAGTCTATTTTTCCTTGGACATCAATTCTTCGACTGAGGTGATAGCAAAGTTAATTGGAGTAATTAACTATTATATTAAGACGCACAACGTAAGCCCTGTGGAGCACTCATTGCACCTCATCCAGGAGAAGCTTATTTAGACCCAAGAATGGGGTAAAGATGACTTCTTCTCCCATAATTAGCAAGGGCAATCCATACCATGTGGTAGATGAGAGGTGGGTGATGGCCTACCTTTTAGAGGGTGCACAATACCCCCCTTCTCACCATCAAGAAGAGGTAGATAAGATCCAGGGAGCGTGCCAGGAGGTAGTGGTGGCCAGAATCCATCTACTTTGGAACATCACAGCTTCCCACTTTTTTCAAAAAAATATCCCTTCCTATTTCAGGTTTTGAAAAAATAGTAAGCCAATACTAAATGGTATCAAATTTTAGAGAATTATATAAGACTCAAAATCACCCTTCTGACTTCCCTCCCTGCCTTTAGTGAAGATGAGTTCACAATACTAGGTGTTGGTAATACAAAAAACATTCAATTTGAAATGGGACCGCCCTTCTTTTCTTTCTCATAACAATCACTTTAGTTACTATGATTCGATTCAAATAGCAAATTTGGATAATCACACACAGGAAAGATGAGCGACTTTAATAACAAAAATAATACAACATGGGCGAGCGTCGCAGCAAGCGGTGCGCTTAATGGTGCAACTAAGGGCAAGGAACGCCCTGGAGGGGGACCAGGAACCCAATCTGCAAAGAAATCGCAAACCCAGACACCATCTGGGTTTATGGTATTTACTGTAAAGCATGCGCATTACATGTACATTTAATTCAACCAACCTTTGTCAAAGGTGGAACACGGGATCAGACTCTTCCTTGGGAATGAGTCACCAACCCTGTGGGAGAAAACATGTGAGGCACAGCCCTCACTTTCCCCTCACGCGGTGTACGTAGCCACCAACAACATGGGATGTGGCTGGATCAATATTGGTTTTGAAACAGCCGATGAAGATGATGCTGCAGCAAAAATCTGCGTGAGAATTGCCCTCCCTGAGGGCAAAAAAATTGTGCACACCGCGCGCACCAGATGGAACAAAGCAAAAACTTTGTTCATATCCTTTGACTCACTCCCCACCAACCTTCCTTGTAAGGTAATCAAGGAGGAGCTCCGCAAAGGTCTTGTGGCCTACGGAGAAATCTAACAACTTGAATTACAGCGATTTTGCTTAATGCCCAACCTGTACATGGGCAAAGCTATCGCTGTGTTCAACCCCTTCCCAGAAGTGGAAGAGGATTTATCCAGAATTCCCCGCGCAGCAGAATTTCATTTTGCTGATGGGGGCCAGTCAGCTGCATTCCGAGTTACACTGGAACGCGCACCACCCATTTGCAACCACTGTGACTCACTGGGCCACAAGGAACATGCATGCCCTGTAAAAGAGGGCTTAATGGAAAAATGATTTTTG
>JAKSZP010005994.1:0-36108 GCA_022478985.1 Massospora cicadina | reverse complement strand
TGACCCTGTTCAGGTTTCATGTCGTTTCTTTCTTTCGGTAATGCCTGTCCCCTGGTCGGCTTGCCTCGGTTAAATAAAGAAGATGTATCTCATCTTAGTATAAATTATTTAAGCTTTTCAGATAGGCTACTCTAGTGTCTTTCAATACATATATTATCTAAGCATTGGATATTTCTTTAGAATGTTTTAGTATCTTCAAATTTTAAAGCCAATGCCTTGAGCTACATCTAATTTCCTACTCTTGATATTGGCATCCTATAACTTTTATGTCCCTTTAATGGTTTTAATATTACCATAAATGGGAGATGAAAGCAATTTTAAGATACTCCTGAGGCGAATTATAACATGGTTAGCCTCATTTATTGCTTCTACCAGCATCTTTCTGGCGCATATCACTGATATGATTAGATCTAAGATTTGTCTAATATGAAACATATTTAAGGATAAACCTGGAAGCATTATACGTAAGCACATTTGAAAAAACAATCAATCATAGTCTTATTAATTAGTTGCTAAGTTCTATAAGCTATTATGTGACTATTTATCACCAATTCTTGAGTCCAGGTAAGCATATGTTTTTAAGTTTATTTTAATAATGTTGAAGGGTAAAAAATCTTACTAGCTTCTATCATAGCTATAAAAAACATTAAAAGATCATTACCGTTATCTTTTGATGTCTTAATATGGATATTAAACTTATCTAGCCATTTTCACTTATAGCATTTATAAGTTTAGCGCTAAAGTACAGCTATAATATTATTTTGCATAAATGAAACTTATCCATAGTTACAAGCTAAAAAAGTTTAAAATATGTATCTATATGATAACTCCAAAAATAAAGATAATTTCTGAATGAAAGTTGCATATCTAGATAGGAGTTGTTACTATATTATCCTAAAAAACAGACAGACTGTATACTGATGTTTGCTGGGGTATTTATTGATATTGGTGTACCAAAGATTATTTATTACTAGACTTAGTAGTAAAGCCTGAGAAACTTAATCTAACTTTTAAACTTTCAGCTATAGGTACTCCTATGCTATGCCTATATGCTGTACTTATATTTACTTTACATTTACCTTTGTCAATACAGTTTAAACTTAAAAATACAAATTAGATATTTAGTTGTTAAAGACTAACTAACCTTAATACCTCAGCTTGTAGAAATCAAGCTCTGAACTCAAAAGAAGCCTATATTAAGTTTACTTATTATGTCACACAAAATTTATTTTTTAAAAAGGTATAAGATCATCCAAAATTAGCTCCATAATTTTCCAGGTGTTTGCAATTGTTAATATTTACAAGATAGTCAGGTAAGAACATTTACTGGCAAGTATTATTAAGTTCTGACGTTAGATCGAACTTTTATTGTAATAATATGTTTTTATAAAACTATTTGCTGTTCTTATCTGCAATAATGTACTTTCTTGAAAGTAAAGAAAGTCAAAAATACTAGATAATGTTATATGGCAATTTCAATGCTTTAAGAATCCTTTAAAGCATTTATATTACATACAAGTTCCCATTTATTAAGCAACGACACATGATATTTAAGATTAGAATTGTGAGTTGCTAAGAGGTCCCACGCTTATATTTTTCTATAAAGCAACTTCATAATTAATATAAATTATAGAGTGTTGTCTAGACCAACTGCATAGTACCTATATTTACTTTATACTAATTTAAAAATTTTAGTACATATTTTATATTTTATATTTTATTTGAGGTGGGCTGACCTGGGGATGATACCACACCAATTAATGAGAAATTGAATGAATGGAAAAGGAGGATAAAATCTGGAAAACTTCCATGCATGGCATATGATAGGCCAGGAACTCCATGGACCACCTTATTATTTGCTATCTTGGTTTGGGGCATTGGTGTGCAACGCCAACACAGTCATAATTGTCCCCTACCCAAAGTTTTTGTACCGGAATTGAACTCAGGGAGGCAGCAGTAGAGAACCCTATTCTACCACTGGGGTATCCTCCCCAACTTTTAGTACATAACATGAAAAACATAATTTTTACTATGCTGTTAGTTTCAAAATACCATTAATTGTCTAGATTTTAATTCTATCTGACAATGCTTTTAAGCAATTTTAAATTAAAGTTAAACTGAGAACATTGAATCTCTGAAAACAGTTCTTCACTAATTCCTCAGCTTCACTGCCTACTGCTCCATAATGGGGCAGCGGCAAAGCTCCACCTGGATTCTTCTGTCATGTTGAAAATTGCGTTTGGACTTTATTTTACAGCCCTACAAATTCCTCAGGACATTTCATTTTCATCAAGGATCTTGAATTGCACCTTGCTTATGTCTACCCAAATCACTCAATCCCCAATGCTCTTCATCAATCAGCGATTCCATACTACCTATGAGTTGCTCACTGGCTTATTCCCATATGCTAACAAAACTTTTATTAAGCTGGTAAATGCCACCTTTGTGCCAGAAGGATTTATACATTTCTGCATATATAAGGGCTGTTTTGATATTGGGTTATTCTCCAAAGAGGACGCGGCTGTAGCTGCAGAAATCCCTTATTGTAAAATATTACTGTACCCACCACTTGTACTCGCCTTCTTAAAAAATCAACCTTGCAACTATATTTGCAAACCTCCCCTCACATCCCACGCTGAAAGATCTGCAGAAAGAGTTGATTTCAGGGGCTTTCATTCCTATGGCACTGACCCTAATCTCCTATACTGTTCCTTCCCATGTGTTGAATTTTAGGTCTATTAAGAATGGCTGGTTCTTCTTCTGTGGTAAGGTGGAGTTTCAAACGTCTAATGTATGAAGAAAATAGACCAGACAGTGACTATAGTTAATATAACTCCTTAGTAATCACACTTGAAGCTGTATTATTCTGTCATTACTTAGACGATGGCATACTGCCCTGATCTTCCTGATCCTATGCAAATCCTTGACTTAATCAACATAAAGTATTAATACAAAAAAGCTTATAAATAAAACTGTAATCTCGTGGTAATAGTTGATTCTCAATAGTTAATTATTGATATTTATTTATATTTATTAGTATCAACTTGGGATAATTTATAGGGTTCAATGTTCACCATATCTTACCCATGACACCTCAATTTCAATGGCACTTGGCCAGAAAAAGTAACAAGTATGCTTAAGGGTCTACAATCCATTCAACTCAAGAAATCTCAAACATCTCAGAGTCAGTCTCAAACTTGGAAATATACTCAAGACAGCATTTCTAACACATCTGAAAATAGCTGAACCAATACTCATCTCAAGCAATTGGCAGCACATACCAAGGTGATTAATAACACTAATTAGTAATTAATTTGATCAAAAACTCAATTGACATAAAAAACTAACTTTGACATAGACCAACAAAGCCCACATGCCTGGGCATTTTGTCAGCTATTATTTTAAGTCTAACTAAATTTACAAAGCCCCCATGCCCATGCATTATAGTCAAATATTATTAAGTGGAATTGCTTGGCCACAAATCCCAAGTTTGGATATACTTAGGATATTTTTGATTTATAATTACCAAGAATTTATATCCAGTCAACCATTCAACACCATGCATAGCACCTTGATACCCTCACGCATTTGCCATCTTAACTCCCCACCATATCACTACCACTTGATAGAATCCTCACATGATTGTACTACTGCAACACTTGATCTTTCTTTTGGGTTGCATTGAAAATGGACACCAGATCTTCCCCATTTGTTTCAACTTATATCATCCAAAACATGTTGCCTAGCTTCCAACCATACCACTGCTGACCTTAGCTTTAAAGCTGCAGGTACCATCTACTGAATGAGGTGTTTTTTGCCACTTCCATTTCTGTCCACTCACTTTGCGGGCTAGCATTGAAATTACATCTTTCCCCACCCTCCCAACTCACTAAATAACCTGAATATGGATCAACCAATCAGTCTCATGTTAAACCCTTATTTGCTCCCATTCCCTGACTCCATTTGCCCAAAAAACCTCAACTACATGCGATCTCCCTATCCAATTAATCAACATCCCTGGGCCTTATTGATCAAAGTTTCTAAATCAGGTGATCTTATTAACTCATCTAACATTTACCTTAACAGTTTTAAACACCAATTACAATTCCCAATTCCCCCCTCGTTGAAAGCCCAAAAGCAAACTCTGAACCATTTATTAATTGATCAACAGCTTTCTGTTGAAGCGGCTGCCTCATCCAAAAATTGCCTTCTTCACAAAGATGTGTCAAGTCTGTTTTGATACATGCGCAGGGTCTAGATCCCCTTATAATTCTATATACCCTTGTCCCTAAAGATAAGTGTGCCATCCTCAAACTCTACAAGAAAGTCCTAAAAACAATCATGAATGATGTAAGGTGACACATAATCCAAAAGCCTTGATTACCCGCATTTATATTGCAAACTTCATTATGCTTCCAGAAGTCTGTCTCCAAGCTGAGTACAATATTGGGAAATATATTGGCGCCCTTATTGTGGCGCACCATTTCTACACCACATCTCCCTTGGATGCTAATAAAGCCATACTGCTGATGCCCCACACCACTGCTTTCTGCCTTGTCACACATCTTACTTTATAATGGCAAAGTAAAAAGGCGCCCCCTGATCCCACCCTCCCTCTTTTATGGTTATATAGCAGTTTTCTGTTGCCCTCTTAGTTGGTAATGTTTTTTATCTTGCAACTTTTTTACTCGCTTTTGCAAATTAGTCCATTTATCTTTTTATTAAAATTTGTTTTGCAAGCTATCAAGCATTTATTAATGTCTATCCCCTGGCTGCATATCTCAAATAAACAAAAAAATCTAAAGTTACATAAGTTTGTATAGCTCTATTAATATTAAGATACCACTAACTGACTGATAAATTATGCTTCTAAACCTTAGTGTTGTTATTTATGTCCAGAATGAACCTTACAATTTTGAAGTATATTATTAAATCAAAATGGGAACAATGGTCCCTGGTTCTAACTTGCCTATACTTTTTTATAAGATTAGATATTTATATATTATGGTCATTTTCTGCATTTGGGCTAAGAAACGTTTGGCAAATGCACTAAGCTAAACTTGACAGTTCATATTATTACTATGTAATTGTTTTACCATCATTGAGTTGTAATTAAAAATTTCTAAGCTATATAAACAGGCACATTCTTCTTTTTAGTAGCATAATTTTTAATGCAAAATAAAGGCATCACAAGCTTTTCACCTTTAAATTGATAAAAACTCAATGAATAAAATGATTCACCAATTCAGTATTATCTCTATTGTATGGCCACCCAGGGATGAATAAGGGGCAAAATCCATTGATAAAACGCCCATTTTAAGCTGTAGCATTGTGATTAT
Source organism: Massospora cicadina (assembly GCA_022478985.1). NCBI lineage: Eukaryota > Fungi > Entomophthoromycota > Entomophthoromycetes > Entomophthorales > Entomophthoraceae > Massospora > Massospora cicadina. The sequence goes on along the minus strand of JAKSZP010005994.1, from coordinate 30,769 downwards.
CTTATACTAAGATACTTAGCTCCTCAACTTCAACTGAAGCACAAAAAAGTAAAACATATCCTATCCAGTGAATAGCTTAATATGGTCCAAAACTATCACCTATCAGGAAAAATCACACATAATTACCCAAGTTCTCTCAAGAATAAGATTTACAAATCATCTTTAGCATGGAATAATTTATATGCTACAAAGTGGTATGCCATTAAATATTAACTTTCTTAATTAATAAAGTGAGTATCTTCTTCAAGCTCACCATGGAGACTTTAGATATTTGCTTCCAAACCTCTGAAGAATCATAAATAACTGTAGCACGGCATTTTTTTAATTTACACTAAGTTATTCTAAGAAATTAATTGAAACATGTAAGTAGCAGCATCCTCATGACATGCATGCACTTCTGGAGTGACAAAACATATATGCGGTGATGGAGATCATCTTTACTACAGAGCGTCTCAAGTATCTAGAAAGATCACTTGTTAAGGGAACAATTAAATATGGTACAGTGGCGCACTTTCAAATATAAACATAATGACTTCTCCACCGTTTAACAATGGATAAAGTTGTGTCTATGTTATGACTTGGAATTAATACAATCAGGTTTCATCTATTTCCAAGGTCAACTTTTGACAAAGTTTAGCCTGTCATCAACCTCTGTGGTTGAGCCGCCTTTCAATGATTGGTTTCTAGGGTTGTAACTATGGGTGATGCCACAAATCCCAAATGCAGATTACTCTTTCCCCTTTTGGTGAGATAAAGATCAAAACTTACAATGTCCAAGGAGCAAAATAATTGCAACAGGATGAACTAAAAGATTTTATCTAGAAAGTTTTTAATATTATGTTTAACTGAATCATTTTATATGCCAATTGACAAAAATTATTAAATGAAGATACACAACAGACTATTCTATGCTTTAAATCCAACAAGACATTTCTGAATTGCCACGGCTAAAAAACCTGTATACCACAACTTAATCCTCTCACAAAATTCATTTTATGTTTTATTTTTTGAAAGTCACCCATATGAGGGCTGGCCTTATTTCAGACAAACATTTTCAATTACCCAGATGTATCTATCCTATCAGTTTGACTCTGGCCTTTTGGGGTGTTTGAAGAGAGATACCTGGTGTGTGGCCATCATCAAGTGATTACATTTTGTCAAATGGTCTTCCAAACCACTCAGACACCTGAATCTGAAAGGAACCCATGGTGGAGCAAATAACTGGCTGTGGGCTGAAAATGAAGAAACAAGGAGGCTTATTCTATGTAGCTTGGGAGAGTAGGAAAGTTTCCAATGTGCCAATGCTATTTTAAAATAGGGCGCTTATCCTGCTGTTAACAATGGTTGCCCTGAAGTAAAGTCTTCTGTTATGATAAAGTTTGGGAGTTGCTGCCTAAAAGTTTGTGGAGATAGGCGAGATGATCATGGTGGTAAGAAAAAGTCATCTTTTCCATGTTGTCAACCCAGTGCATCAGTGAAGCCCCTAATATTGCAAATTTAAAATTATGGACAGATAATCAAGAGATGTTACAATAACTTCTTTCAAGGCCCTTACCATTATATATATATATAATGGCCCTCAGTCTCATCTATTTACAGTGTGCTTTGAGAAATACTGACCTTAGTGTTATAGTTGCAATAAATTTGGATACAAGAAAAAAGCCTGCCTAGAATTTTGGGTGGGCCACAGATACATTGAGCTAGAAGCGCCTGACCACAGACAGCAAAAGCTTGCAACATGATGTTGGCACAACAGTTGGGGATATGGGCAAGTATGATGTGATACAACCAATGCTTTCATGTACACATGACACCATAGTGGGGATCAACCCCAAAGATAAGGCTGGGCGCCTGGAGGCCCAAAAGGTGAAGCTACAGGGCCTCCTAGACCTGAAGCACACCCTAGACCAGCTCTGGATAAAGGCAAAATATGCCCAGGTTGGTCTTAGTGGGGTGCCAAGTGCCCAGCCCCTGATGGTAGCCCAAGCGTTAAAACGAACTATCTATCAAATTAAGGCAGATGGTTCAGTTCAGTTAGTCAAGGAACGGGGTTTTGAAACCCATTTCTCCTATGAAATAACGCATTTGGGTTGAATCCAACTTCAATTGATAACTCAAGTGAAGTCAGTTTCAGCCTATTTTACTAACTCAGATGGCAGTATCGCTCTATTGGTGAGTCGCTGCTTGGGCCCACTGCAGCATAACCCCATTTTCCCCATCTGAGCTTAAGTATGTTTTCCCTGACCAACATTCCTTGTTAGTTGACTAATGTAAGGAGAGTGTCTATAAATCTCCTGTTTCTAGTGTGGTAGTGCGCAGTGCACCAAGCCAATGCCAGGGAACTAGCCGTTAGTGCCAGAGTGATTAGAGCCCAGCAGAGGGTGTGAGAGCAATAATTTCTTAGGCATAAAATTGCAAATTATATAAAAAAACCACAGTAAAGTGACGCGGTGCACATATCAACAGGGGATAAGCGACCCAGGTTGGAGGGGACCTGGGCAAACAAACGGTGCACAAGGGGAGAGATGCATGGTCCTTGCAATGGCAAGGGTAACAGAGCGCAAAATCTCCTCAAAGAAATTTGCGCACAGGAGCAATCAAGATATCATAAAATTTCAAAATAAACCTTTACCCCATTTATGTTATTTTAAAATTTTATGATATTACAATCACTTCTGTGCGCGAACCTCTTTGAGGAGGTCTCACGCTCTGTTACCCTTGCCATTGCAAGGACCATGCATCTCTCCCCTCATGCACCATTTGTTCGCTCAGGTCCCCTCCAACCTGGGCCGCTTATCCCCTGTCAATATGTGCACCGCATCACTTTTACTAGGGTTTTTCTTATATAATTTGCAACTTTATGACTGAGAGGTTATTGCTCCCGCACCCTCTGCTGGGCTCTAATCATTCTGGCACTAATGGCTAGTTCCCTGGCGTTGGCTTGGTGCACCGTGCACTACCACACTGGAAACAGGAGAGTTATAGACACTTTCCTTACAAATACCCTGAACAACATAAGAAGGTTTAAAAGTGAGTATGGTCACAGAAAGGATAATAAAATTCAGTATAAAAATGAAAAGGAAGCGGCATCTAAAGATGAAATGGCTAGTTGCAACCTTGAACAGAAGCAAAGCCACTTAGACAGTATAAGATGCCTAGGAAACCTCAATCCAACCCTATACAAGGACTTTGTAACCATCAGCCTACCATGGATGTCAACCATTTATAAAAAGTGCTTAATGTGGCACAGAACATCTTAGCGTCTTGTATGACCCCAATTAACTAATAAAAATAAGTTATCATTATGAAAAAAGTTGTCTAAGATAATGCAAATATAATGACTAAAGCAAAAATGGAACAGGAGCCTCATAATGGCAAACAAATGCTTCACCAAGACCTGGAAAAATAAAATGATCCAGATGACTCAAGCAAAATCAAGCAAGCTGCTACAAATCCTGCCCAGAGGCAATCAGTATCTGGGCAATAATAATGGCATTCTGGGGTTAAAATTTTTAAAATTTGAACATAGCAAGACTCTCATCCAACTATCCTTTAGATTGTAAACAAGGGCTACTGATAAACTCACAGGAGGACGTACCTTCTCTACAAGAAAGCAAGTGCCCCTCAAAAAGGTGAAATATGGTACAGTAACTTTCTTACCAACCAAACAATCTTAACTGGATCTTGAGATTTTGTATTTAAACAACAACAAAAATATGATGAAAAGCTAAATTTCTTAAATAGAAGGTAGCGTTATTTTTCTGTCTTTTATTTGAGAAAATTAATCATAAAATGCCACAACAATCTATGCTTAGTTAAAGTAAAAAGAAATAAAAAATTATATTTGCTTACACTTGAAAATTTTAGAAAATACAACTATTTAGGAGGATTTCAACTGTCTGATGAACTATTACATATGAAAGCCAAATTTTAGTAACCCATCAGTAGAATCAAGCTAACTCTAAGATTTATAATAACATATAGTCTTTGGATAATAAACAACATCTAAAACTAATTTTTATAATTGACATGACCTCACTACATCAACAGGCATTTAATATATGCGACGCAACTTATTAAATACTCATGTTTACCCCTTAAAATCAAAAGTTATGTTATCTTATGTTAAAACCTGTACCTATCAGATCATATGATGGTGAAAAGTATCATCCAATAACAGAATTATTCTCATATATACCACCAACAGAAAAGGTTGATCCAAAAGGGCGTGTAATTGGTCCATTTTGAGGATATGACCAAAGCACAAGCAAAGGGACAAGCACATTTCATTAACTCTACGTCTTATGGTGTCAATGGAAAACTTTAAAGATAAAAGTGCCCTAAGTTTAGCTCAAGAATCTTCCGTGCACACAATGAAATAAATTGCAGAACTTGACAAAGTAATAAAAGAATAATAGCCAATAGTGAGTACCACCTGCCATGAAGTGCTTACAATCCACAATAGTCTAGTAAATAGGTTAAGTATACCCTGGTCATCAAGAAACTCAAAAAACCTCAAATGCTTATAAAAGCGCTCCATGCTGGAGCTAAAAAATGCAAGAAATCCTTATGACAATGTTTTTTAATAAACCTACTGATAGAGGTCTAAAGTATCAGGTCTCACGGAACTGCATAAATAAGATATACAGCTCACCAGTGACCCTGAAACATTGGCCTTCCTCAAACATAGTTTTTATTCTGAGCTATAGAAGGTGAACCCATGGAGGAAGTGGTGAAGATATAATATAGTAACGCCAATTTTGCCATATTTCCACTTGCAAATTTTTTGAGCTAATTACAAGATATGGGCCCTCTTAGATTCAACCTTCAGTTCTAGATCATTAAGTTTAGATTATTGATGTGAACAAACTGCCAATTAGTGGTTGTGAGTTACAAAAATTAGACAAAAAAAATTAGATTTGATGTTAGAGAGATTGAAAACTCCTCAGTGAGTAGTTTCTTGTTCGCTTACCATTCCTTCAGTAACTTGTGTTAGAACAATTGTTCGCTCAAGTGACAAATTTCTCTTTTGAGCTCTATGCGCTTCTTATGCCATTATCTATATGCTGAACTCTTCCCAATACACAACATAGACTAGTTCACCATCCTCTTTACAAAGCACAATTTTTTAATAATTGGTTTCTGTACTAACTATCCCAGTTCAAGACCAAAAACTGGTTCTGGAGAATATACTCTAAACTGATCTCAGGGTGATTAATGGAGACCTTCATTTGACCCAAATAAAGTGAATAAAGTAAAAACTTTATTTTCTATTAAATAGATTGTTTATAGTAATCAACTCTAAACTACTTTTATAATTTCAGAAAATTCAAGGAGTGGAATTTAAAATAATTGGATTTAGGATTTTGTTATATTGTTATATTGTTCAACAGGAACTCTGGGTCAGCCTTCTTTGCAGATCTCATTTGCTCAATCTCCATTATGTGGGAGCTTCATCTCAAGTGGATCTCTCTTGACCAGAAAGTTTTCATCCCCTTATATAATCCAACTTCCTGTTCAGGGATTAGAGTCCTTGGAATATATTAAATGCTTTTTGCTTTTTTCAATCATGTTAAATATTATTTTGTTGGTATTGCTTTCTTGAGGCGTCCAGAATCAGTGTCCCATTAATTTTTATGACCCCTCCATTTTAATTTGTTTGAAATTATACCAATTTGTAGCTTCATCTTTTTGGACCTTAATTGTATGTTTAGTGGTTAAAAATACTTTATTCTCAGTTATTTTTATCTCAGTCTCATTTGTTTTAATTCCAAAATCTCATCCAAATTGCATCCTTTGAGCCTTGCAATTTTTGGGTTTTGTATAGCACATCCTCAATCATTCCAGATGTTTAAGAATTACTAGCTTGTCTATTTGTGGCTACATTCATGATACTACTACTCCCAAGATAAGACTAGAGGAAGGATTTAAGGTTCCACGCTTGGATCTATTGAATACATTGTTGATATCTCCATCTTGTATGAAATTTGGCTCCTTTTGTCAAAATAGTTTCTACCCAGTCTAGATGGCTTAAACTTCTCTGGCTGAAACTTTATCTTTTTAAAAATCATTCTCAACTTCCCAGCCTTTATAGTATAATCTTAGCCTAAATCTTGCCTTGACCCATTAAATGATTTACTGAATGTTCCTAGCTAAGTAAAAATGTATCTTAACAAATTCAACTTTCACCACTTTCTAGTTTCTAAGGGTATATTTTTTCATTATTAATAACTGAGGAAAATGGAGTTAATAAGGAAGCTTATAGCTCTTTAAGCGCCTTTAATGGAACTTGTCTATCATAATGGTAACTAAATCATTTAGGCTAGTAACTTAAAGGCAACAATTGGTCACATTTTTACTTATAGTTCAAATATGATTTTCTTGGGTATTCCTCCTAATGTCCCATCAACTTGACCAACAACTTTTTATAATGAAGGGGTTAAGGGGTAATGAATTGTTGTTTCATCCCCATCAACTAATGAATCTTTGTAATTATATGGAATTAAAGTTTTACCATTATTAGATAATAAAACTTTGGGGCATTCGTGTCTAGAAATGACCTAGCTATATAAGAAATAAGAAGTGGACCCTTAAAGTATATAGCTTCACCACCACGGCCTTGACCTATTAGTAAATTGATCTATAAAAATGTTGAAAACTTGTGTAAACTTGGGGCTGAGGGTAGTGGTCTTTTCACTTTAATTATTACATATTGAATGTACGCTGAAGATGAAATTAGATACCTAAAATTGTTTCTAGAAGTATAAAACTTGCACACAGAAAACAAAGTCTAAGGCTTAAAGAACCTTATCTGACATAGATTCATAGTATAAACGCTTTTTAAGGTGTCAGGTCCTTATGAAATCAGGTATGTCCAAGATGTTTATGGTACTTCAATGTAAGTTCCACACAATTACTAGGTCTTATATAGTGTAATCATTTAAAATATAGACCATTTCCTGTAGACTTCTGTCATTTCGATTAATATACTTGGAACATTTTGTTTATGGCATTCTGCACTTCTTCAGTTTTTTCTTTCCATTCGCCTTCAGGTAATCCTATAAGGACCTAATAATACTGTTCTCGTGGGAATAATATTGATCACAGGCAGTATAGACAATAAATTAATGTTCAGGTTCCTGATTCCCAATTGGTAGATTATTTATAAAATATATGCGTTGAGTTATATACCACCTAGCAAGCCTTGTGTTAGGGAGCTTCATGTTGCAGATTCAGAAAGTGACAAGTGATTTATCACTACTTTGAAGTATAATCTATATAGGTAAGGCCAGAAATGTTTAACACCCTGATGACTGTAAGTCATTTCCTCCATGTAACAATGTCGTTCTTCTCTGAATGGGTGAAGGCCTTAGAGTAAAGTTCAATGGGATGTTCATCCAATTCTCATTATCTGGGCTAATAATGCACTAAGTTTGAAATTGTTAGGCATCTCTAATAATGATCTGTTGAAGTATGGGTATGTCAAGTAGGTGACTCTACCAATCTTGAAATAAATTTCAAAAAAGCATGATTTTGCTCAAAGCCTTACTTGAACTTTTATTCTTTGTAAGAAGGCGTGTTATGGTCTTCCTACCCCTTTAAGTTGCGGATAAACTGCCAATGATATCCAACCATCTTTATAGACTGGACGTCATACATACTCCATTATTGCTCCATGGCCAAAATGGCTCAAATTTTTTTTCCTGTGCTTGATTCTTTGTGGGTTTATATTATGGCCAAGGATCTCTAATTTCTTTTTAAAAATGAGCACTTGCTTTGTTTTGACATCAAGTTGGAAGCTTGTGACAAAGTGACACTTCTCTCAGGTGTTTGTGGCGATCCTGAAAAGTTTTAATTACATGTAAATGTCATGCAGATATTTTAAAAACCTTTAGTTTAAATTTATCAAAATTATGGTATCATGCTGACATGTCGCAAGGGTGTTGTAGAGCCCTTAGAGCGTCCTTGTAGGATCTAACGGTTTATACTACTAATAAGTGTAGACTTCTCCTGATTTTCTGGATAGAGTTATATCTTCCAATCGCCATTGGCCAGATACTTCGCTGATAAATAATTCAAGCCACCCAAACGCTTCAAGGCATTATTAATGGCTAAAGACAATACAAATTTTTTTAGTAAACTTGTTCAGCTGACAATAAACCATAATTTCTAGGTTTAAGTATTCCTTTTTTATTAGCATAATTAACAAGGCCCATGAGCTCTTAAATAGTCTCAATATGCCGGCTTTGTAAGCTTATTAGTTTTTAGATACTTTCTTTATCCGCTTTAAATCTTTGATATGCCTTATGCTTGATTAATATTGATGCTCTAATGTTCATATGATGTACTTCTTCTCTGCATAACACATAGTAAAGTGATCCTTTGATAGAAGTATCTTATAAATTTTCCATTATCTCATTCAACTCTTTTTTTTCTTGTCCATCAAGTAAGAAATCCCAGTTCATCAGTTCCTCCTATGGCATATACTAAATTCTAGGGTCACATTTCAAAATGAATGCTTGTGCATTGACTTATCCCTTTTCCATAAAATTGGTTGGTTTGTGATATTCACCAAGATTACAGTTAGCTTTCAATGGTAGCTCTAATCAAAGAATCCATGCAAGCCTGCTTCTCCTGGTCACTGATCCTATCACAACTAAAGACATTAATCATTGTATCTGATTAATCTTATCATCAATCAAAAGGGTCAAGACTAGATGCTCTCCAGATCATATTGTCTCAGTCTTACTCATTCTCAACGTTACCCTTCTTCTACACTGAATATAGCTGATAATTGTTTTTATTCCTCTCTTCTTGATTTTATAGTCTTAAGGCAATGGATAATTTTATTTCCAACATACACAAATGTTGCTTATACGGCTTAGCTATTCTTTGAACACTAGGGGCAACTGGTATTTAAGTTGTTTATGATACTATTGATAAGTTTATCTTTTCCCTAAACTCAAATAAGAATTGTGTTCTAATAAATATTCATAATACTCATTGTCTAGGACTACCACTGGATCCTTTAGAGAATATTACCCAAATCATAAAGGCAGGTAGTTTTTTTAGCACTAGTGGCGCCCAAACCAAAAGGGAAATCCACGCATTATTATTTGCAATTGAGCAAAAAAGGATTGTCATAATTAAAAGTTTTACAGTATAGCCCTTAAGTTATCATCTTAGGAAGCTATATCAGACGGCGATGAAGCTTTGAGGAAACTTTTTTCTGGCGCCCGCTTTAGCTGGAAGACCATGGTAGACAACATTGAGGCAGGAGCATTAGTGAATTGTGGCATAAGGAGATATAGTTGTGAGTTTTCTTCATTTATGAGGCCAGCGGTGTCCATCGCTACAAAGGGCAGGTAGTTTTATATCTCTTAAGACATTCATGATATCTGAACCAGATATCTAATAATAACATTGTGATCAATGTCTAGATAAAGCTTTATTTCTTTAAAAGTTTAGAGTAAATAATGACTGGAGCGCCAGTGTTTAATACTGACAAAATTTTAGGATAACAACTTGACAAGAGAAGATTTTAACCAAACTAGGATGCTTCAACACTCATAGTAAGAGTCAGAAAGAACAAGGCATCGCTGAACCTGTGATATTGGACTAGCTTGAATTTTATAGTGAGGATTGCATGAAGTAGATTACTAAATTGATTTATGGGTTTTTTGGTAAATCTACGTTTTAAATTCTTTAGCAGAATATACAAACAACCTCCTGTCCATTGCCAATACACCGCTTGTGAAAGCATAAGTAGCTATTCCATTGATTTCATCTTATCATTGCAAATGATTATTTTAAATGGAGAAACTAAAATGGTCAGTTATTATGGAAATTATTGTAGATAACTATATCAAGCCAATACCCTACCATTATCTGGATGCTAAGTGCCTATAGCTAGACATGGGGAGATAGGCTTAAACAGAGTTTTAATTTTTATAGAAATATCAGATCTATTCTTGTATGCCATATTTGCAGGTTCCAAACGTTAGTCTGATTTTAATAACCTGAAATCATGAAATCAATCAGCTTCAGATATAGTTAATATTGGACAAAATTCCAAACCTATTTTAAAGCTTTTCTGGTAAGCTTTAAATGGCAGAATCTAAGCTTTTCCTTCTCAATCTCACTTTTGAGAGAATCTATAAAAAGAAGTTTTATTTAACACCGCCGTCTGACCTCATCCATTTTCCTGTTTATTTTCTCAGATCCGTCAACTGCTGCTCCAGTTTGGGATAGCGGTGCTCCACCGCCCAGCGTTTTCTGTCCTGTGGGCAAATGCGTTTGCTTGGGTCAAGTAGCCTGCCAACCTCTACTTGCCAGGTTGTCCCTCACGGGACTTACCACTCCATCTTGTGTGCATCCACCCTTCTTGCCCCATCCTCTCGTCCTCCCTTGTGCTACAATCTGATTTTTCCTACATGTTGACTATGAACATTTATTCCTGCATGCCAACAAGGCAATAATTAAACTTGCCACCACTGACTTTGTGACAGCTAGCTTTATAAATTTCCACCCATTTAAGGGCTATTTTGACATTGGCTGCCAGATGGAGGAGGATGCTGCAGCATTGGCTTAAACTCCCTTAATTTACAAAAACACTCCCATCCCTACTACCTGAACTCGCCTCCTTTCAGACAACACACTGGTGGTGTCCTTTTCATCCCTCCCTTCCCACCTTCCACCCCAAATTTTATATTAAAAATTGATGGTGGGCTTTTGGCTTATGGTACTAGGCCCAACCTCATCTTCACCATTCCCTCTGGTGCAGAGTGCACTTCTGCCCCTCGCACCGCTGCCACCATAATCCCACACCACCCTGCCATAACCCAACAAATCCCCCATGCTTGTATTGCAGCGGTGCCTGAGCATTTTTTAGGCTTGTGTGGATAATGGTCGCCAAATTTGTCCCCTCTGTTTTGAGTTTGACCATACAAAAAAATCCTGCCCCCAAACCACTTCCTCTGGTGTGGCTTCTGAGCCCTTTTCAGCGGATTCTGAATGGGGCGTTTTGTTGCCACTTCCCACCTAACATTCTTTCTTAATGGGCCAGAGTGGGAAATCAGCCCCCACAAAATTGTCTACCCACTTTAACCCACCAAAATTTAACCCCGCCAATAAGAGTCAGGCTTGGACCACCATTTTCACCCAAGCAACCCATTTGACTAAACCCACCCAAATTCTACATCCACTATTCTAGTGAACCAGAATCCTTGGGACCTATTGGCTGAGGTTAATGAATTAGGTAAGATTATTATTAATAAGAAAACTGGTGTACCTCTCAACATGATGGATTACAAATGGGCCAATTTTTACAATTCTGATTTTAAAAACCCTATCCTCCAAATGATTCACTCCTAAACCCAATGCCATTCCCTACCAAAGTGACCACCAGCTTGCCTTAGCAGCGGTGGCCTCACCCCATTGCTCAGTCCTCCACAAAGCAGTGGCCCAATCAAAGTCTCAATTCCATAAAGGGATGACCACACTCATCTTCCCCTCTGATTTCCTTGAAGCAGCACATGGCAAAATCACCAAATTGTTTGATGATGCCAAAAATGCTGTCATGCATGTTGCAAAACTAGCAGATTTTGACCCATCTGCTAAAATCTCCCCAGCAGAACATAACCAATTTGACCCAAATCCCTGATGCCTGCCTACAAGATGAACACCATCTAGTGGAATTAGTTGAAGCTGTTTTAAAAGCTGATCTTGAAGAAGAAAACACATTTTTCACAGCCATCCACCCCCACCACACTGATGCTCCAACGCCTTGACTTTCCACTTTTGTCCGTTTCTACAACCATAATGATTATGTCATGAACAATATGCCTGTAGAAGAGCCGCATGACCCCCCTCACCCTCTGCCATGGTGGGTTAGCAGTATTCTGCTCCCCGCTTGGTTGAAGGGTTTGCTTTTTTTTTGTTCCATTCAATCATTTGTTCAGTTCTTTTGCTCATTGAGTATTGGTAATATCTGTCCCCTGATCAGCATACCTCAAATAAATTAAACGGCAGAATCTATCTTGACAACTTCAATTTTTGATGAAGAGATTTATCCATGCTTCCTATCTTTCTTATTCATCCATCTGCTCTTGTGTTGATTATTTTGTAGATCATTTTTCCGGGGTTTCCCCTAGTATCTAATTATTTGCAGCTAAGGATGCTCCTGGTGGAACCATTTGTTTGAGAGGGTAAATAGCTCTTGTTGCACTGATTTTGATCTTACCTTTTATACACTAACAAAGCTAGTTTATCTTCTGCACATAATACTCTTCAGACTCAAAGATTATATGAGTTTGGTATTGTAATTACTTGTAAGGTTGAGTGGTACAAACAGGGAAGGGCAGCATCTACCCATCTCTCATACAGTGTATGCCCTAGATTAGGGATCTTGGTAAGAGGCAGGGCTCTAGAGTTGGAGCATTTCTTAGTCCTGAAGGGCTTCATGGTCCATTCCAGATTGACAGCAGGAGCTAAGGACCTTACCTAAAACCCCAAATCTCTAGATCACTACTATAACTATAGTTATGCTCTTTTTGTGAGATTTACGTCGTTAAACTTTATAGCTGAATTTTTTATAGTCTTTTAGAGCTTCTTGCCTCTGAGTTAAGAATTGGTGGTACTTTTGTCTGATGTATCAATATTTTTATGTTTTTGGAAAGCTTTTACACTCTACAAGAATATTATTTTTAAAATATAGACTTTATGTCTCGCACCAAGCAAGTGTACTTAACCCATTTCTAACAATTCCATAGATTTGGAGTTTTTCAGGTGCAATCCAGTGCTGGGAGCCCCTGACATGTGATATCATGCACTGGCTATATATTCACCTTTATGGTCTTCCTCTCCTTCTAAATGCAATTTAAACCAATAACCATTTTAAAAGTTTTTCCTTATCTAGGGTACCCTTATTTTCATTAGCATCTAATGGAGAAAAAAGAACCAAAATTTTCATAGTTTGTGCTACTTGTTTCATCTAAATCTTCTCAATTTGTTGTTCACTTTATTTGATTTTTCTCTCTTGGATTCTCACATTATCAAGTGGTTTAGATAGCCTTGCCAATCCTTTAAAATGTGTGAATGATAACCTTGGTCTCTTCTTTATATGTTCATTAAGCATCAAGTAGCTCTACCTGATTGCCTTTAGTGATATTGCGGTCTTTAGTACAAGAGTTGTATGCATCTTGAGGGCTGGATGAATCTATAATGAATTGAGCAACCCTGTCTTTGTGGCAGTAAAATCCAAAGCTCTGGTTGTCCAAACATGTTTCACTTTAGAGTAGAAATAGGGCTCTTTGTTTGTGACTGACTCATATTTTCCCATCTTCATCAATGAGAAGTTTAAATCATGTTTTAGTCATTTTAGTCACTGCTTAATTCAAACGAGTATCTTCTTGTCTTTAGTCCATGTCAATCCTGGTCTGTAATTTCTCAGAGGATTTATTGAGCCTCATGACTCATGAAACCTTTAGCGTGGCAAGGCTTCTGACATTAACTTATGACATACATAGTGTTCACATAAATTTGTAAGAAGCCCAGGATCGTTCCCTCACCAGAAGTGAACAATGCTTTGAGATAGAGGTTAAAACATAAGTCCTCCTCAATTGAGTCACTTTGCCTAATGTGTGTGTGACGTGGTTAATTAGCTAAGATGGGGTTTTATAGCTGGATTCCTTCACTTAATGGACTTGTTTCTAGATATGGCTGGATTTTCAGTTTAATTCCAATTTATACACTTTTTCCATAATTATCCAATATATAATAATGTTGGTAAATGCGTTCCCCATACTCATTCAGGGTAAGTATCTTCATTACATTATCACTTAGTACTAGAGCTCAATTTGTATTTTCCCTAAGGTGAATTCAATCTTCTTCACAATTTAGTCCCCTCAACCAATGTTGTTGCATCAACGCATTCCCTTCTAGCTGTCTCCTTGACTCATTAAGGCTGTGTTCACAACTCCACCGTTTCTTTTTTTAGAGTTCTAAGAATTGTCTTAATGACATAATTTCCATTTCCAGGAATTCATAGGATCATTCTTCATGGTAATCTTCCATTTTCACAATGTCAACCATTTTGTTATGAGTTGTACTCTCTGCACTTATTTTATCTGATGGTATCACATCTTTAGTGAGCACCAGAGTCAGTTCTTTAGTAATATCTCATTAAATTTTGTTGATTGATGTGACCAAATGGCGATTAAGGGTTGTGAGCTATACAATTATACAAAAATTGGCTTTTGTATTAGAGAGATTTAACAATACTCGTTTAGTAGTACCTAGTTTCCTCTTCATTACAGCAAGTTTTTTTAGATTATCAATTTTTGCTCCGCTGACAAGTTATTCTTTGGGAACTCTAAGGCTTCTTAAGCATTCATTTGTAAAGTGATTTATTCTTCAATAAATAATGGAGTTAGTTTAACCTCCTTCCTGAAAAGCTTATTTTTATGAGATTTTTCCTCTTGTTTTTCTTTTTTCAATTAGATATAAAAAATATTAATGGTAATTCCGCTCTAAATTATCACAGACTGGTTATGCAATATTTTCATATAACTCAAATTAAATTTTATAAAAAAATTTAGATATTGTGTATACTGTTTATTGCAATTAAATTTTAGTTTTCTATAATTTTAGAAGTATAGAAGAAGCGTGATTTAAGATAGGGGAATTGAGTATCTTCATCAAATTTATTATTAGGAACTCTGGGTCAGCCACTTTGGCTATCTAGACTTTGTTGTGAATCCCATTTGCTCAAGCTATCTGATGTGGGTGCTTTATTTCATGATGGATCTCTCTTGACCATAAAACATGCTAGTCCATCATGAAATCTCATCTTTTTTTTTAGTACTAGATGGTCCAACCCAAGGGGGGGATTCATCGATGTATGAAATCTCATCTTCATATTCATGAATGTAATCTCTAATCTTTATTATATTATAAAATGCCCTTTTATAATTTAATATTAATTTTGCTGGTGGAATTGGATTAAGGCTCCCAGATTAAGTAAAACAATAATTTTAGTACCCCCTATTATAAACTCGTGTGGGACTCAATTTTATAGCCTCAACAGTTAGATCTTTTTTGTAGTTTCATTTAATAAAATTAATTTTGTTCTCAGTTCAATTTTCCATTTTAATCTCTTTTTAGGTATTTGTAAAATCTCATCCTATTTTCATCCATAAATCCTTGTGCTTTGGTTTTTGGGGCATATCCTCAATCCTTTAGCCATTAAGGGATTACCAGTTGGCAATTTGTGGCTAATACTCAAAACTCAGGTTAAAAAACATTAATAAATTACCGGCATTTGAATGCATCTTATAACAATACAAGGAAAAATTTGTTGTGGTAAAGCAGTCTATGCTCACTATTTTCAATGCTAGCCAGATATAGGGCGGAGTGATACTTGGAGGCTTGTAAGCATATACTGTAGCCTTGCGCAAAAAGGGGTCACGCTGACCTGGCTCACTAGGCAAAAAAATTTTTGTGTGGGCCTGATTATAATGTTAAAGTAATGTCCAAATATCGAGCTGATAAAAACATGATAATGCCAATCCAAGCTATTATGGCTTCATACCTTATAAAGAGATTCTGTGACAACGTGCACTAAGTCACTAACACATTAGTTAGATTGGCAAAAGGTATGCTTTGTTCTCTGATCAAGCAAAGGCCTATAACCAGATAAGTTGTGACTATCTTATAACTTCTTTATAAAAAGAATAAACCACACCCCTTGATTAACCAGATATAGTATCACTAACTCAAAAAATTTCTCTGGGATGGGATCCGCCTTTATTTCACCACCAATCACTTCAGAAAGCGGTCTTTGCTAGGGTTACACTTTCAGCTTTATACTTCACAATTGCTTAATTGGCCCACTGATCTTTAGGGTACATTAACAAACAGGTGGGCCCAGAGGTAATGGATAACCTCCTATAACTATAGCATACATAATTTACTGTGCAGTTAAAATCTCACTCACTGTAAATGCAGAGAAAGTATAGAGCTCTTGTACAATATAATAATAGGATCCTAATTTAACATCAACGAAACAAGTCATTAACTTTATACTTAAGAGATTAAATATATCATAGATACATTAAAAATAAGGTTAAACAAAAACTTAAAGTATGAAAAATAAAGGTGAACTTTCTTGAGAGCCCCTTTAATATATCCCCCAGAGGACCCTATTTGGTATCTGGGAATCTCCCTCACTAGCTTGAACATTACATTATATATGTGTTAAAAAATATTTTTAAGTATATACTGAGGATGGAGAAATAGAAACATTGAATGATACCATTGCTAGAGAGTGTCTTTAAGTAAAAACAAAGCTATTCTATAAAATTTAGTGCCCTTCTTTCTCTATAGCTTCTAAACTATTTTTAAAAATAACAGACTTTGATCTATATCTACTACTTTATGATTTGTATGTACCACCTACAAAAACACCCCTTAAGTAAACTATCCAGGTGTTGTAAGGATAGGTTATTGACCCTTACAAAATACAACCACTTTAAATGAAATGGATGTCTACATAGTTACACTGGTAGAGGACTCCCAGTTTGGGTGGCAGCTGCAAGGACACATATGTTAAAAATGTTTTAATGAAAGAACCTGGCGCTCCAATATCACAACCTACTAGTTTAATAAATTGCAGCTAATATTTAAATTATATGGGTAGACCATGTCTACATTGGTAGAGGAAACACCAATCTGAGTGGCAGCTGCAAAGACACAATGGGAAAATGTTGGTGTTGAAAGATATTTTATTTAACCGAGGTAAGATGACCAGGGGACGGACATTACCAAACTAAAACCAAATATTATAATAAAAAATAACAATTCAAACAAAACGCCCAAAATGGACGGATTGATTGAATCATACCTAACAAATATCCAACCAGGTGAGCAGCGAATACTGCTATTCCTCCATGGTGGATGAGGGAGGGGGGATTGGGGGGCTCATCTTCAGCTGCATACATCTCATCCAAGAGTAGGGTGCGTGTTAAGGCCAATAGTAAGGGTGTGGGGGCATCAGCGGCATGGGGTTCAATATCCTTGATGTCTGGAACTTCTGAATAGTTGCCATCCATCATAATGCCAACAATGTATTTGGACAAAGCATCTTCAGCTTTGAGGCAGGCATCTGGGAATTTAACAAAAGTGGCAATGTTGGTTTGGGTGATTTTTGCTTTTAGATTCCGTGCTACTGTTACCACGTTCTATATGGTTTCAGTGACAGCTTTGTGGAGTGGACGGCAATCTGGTGTGGCAGCTGCTTCTACTGCAAGCTGGTGGTCGCTGTAGAACAGTTTGGCGTTAAGTTGTGGGACATATTTCTGAGGCGGGAATTTTGCATCTATTCTGTGTTACAGAGCCGCTCAACTTGTAGCATTGGTTCTTCAATGACGTTACCTGATTCACCAATTTCATCCAATAATTCCCATGGGTTTTGGTTGGATTGGATTGGGGAATCAGCGTACAGTTGAGGTTTGTTTGATTTGTTTGTGGATGATTAGGATTGAACTGGGATCCAATCCAATGTTTGATTGGATGAATTATTTATGGCATTGGGGCAAGGTGGATACTGATTGGTGGCTTCAGGCGCAGCTGCAGCATCAGGCATTGGAGGAGAGGAAGGTAGGATTGTACCCCATGTCAGAGTTGGCGCGGGGTGGGAAGCGGATTGGTGGGCATCAGGTAAACTTTCAGCATCAGTGGTTTTTCTGAGTATGAGCATTTGCATTTTGATTGGTCTAACTCAAAACAGGATGGACAAATCGTCCGTCTGCCCTCAACGTGGGCCCAGAACGGATGGTCAGGGGAAGATGGGATGGTGGCATGGGGGGAATTGGCAAAGAAATTTTTTTAAATTCAGGGCTGATTGTGGCATATGCCTGAGGCCCAGCGAGGCGTGTGGCCCCATTTGGGACCATAAATTGTAAGATGGGGTTGGCGCCGTAGGCTGCCAAACCTTCCATCAGCTCCTGGTGGAGCACTTCAGGGGGAGTTGGGTGGGCAAACCAGCGAACTGGACCACCAAGGTGGTGTCCATTGGGAGCCAGGTCTGAGTTGTTGGAAGGGGAATATTATTAAATACTAATGGCACCGTTGCCACAGTGGCTGCATCAGCTTCACAGGGGAAGCCAAGATCAAAGTACCCCTTATAGGGGTGGAAGTCAATAAAACAGGCTGGTGTCATCAGCACCTGAGCCATTTTGATAATGGCTTGGTTGTCATAGGGAAGAATTTCCCATATTTGACCTTAAGGCTGAAACACATGTTGCTCTGGGGGAGTACCAGGGGCAGTGGGGCACCGCTTGGGTTTGTGTGAGATGGGCATTGAGATTTTTGGGAGGAACGAATCATCCCAAGGGTTTGGAATGACTGGGCGAGCCAGTCTAAGCGCATTTTCCTGTCAGATGGAAAATGGAGGGGGGATTTTTGCCGCTGCCCCATGCTGGGACAGTCAGCAGTGGATCCAATGACATCAGAGCAAGACTTTGGTGTGTGATTAAGTGTTTGCTTTTATTTAACCAAATAAATTTCTCAGAAAGTTACGCTGAGCGGAGAGAGAAAGTTGGTGTTGAAAGATATTAGCACCCTTAACACCAGTAAGCTACCAGTATTTGTGTTAAGGTCAGATTGGATCATAGGCCACCATGCCTAAAGCTAAAACTAGGCTTCAATACCTATGTTTTGGTATCACACCTTAAACTGATGTTTAAAAACCAAAGAGGCACCATGGTAGGAGGAGGAAAACATACCATATAAACAGAATTTAAAAATACACTAGGTTTAATAACAGATTAGGCCTGCAAAAATTCTTAGCGGTAAAATTGGGGAATTGTGTACACAATTAAACTGTGCAAAGCATTTTAGAAACCTTAACAAAATCCCTTTTTTACCTAAAAGTTTTTGCATCCCATTAATTGAGTAACTAAACAAATCTCATGCACCAGTGAATGTTTCAACGCTTCCCACCAGATACTTATGGTATGTAACAATAAAGCTTGATGTATCCAGGCTCCTCGAGTGAAACAATGCCCATCAATTTTAGTAAGAAGCAGTGCGCATTAATAACTAAAAAGAGCTGTTTAGCCATTTATATGTTTTTAGGCTTTCTTTTCTTTATAAAAATCAAAAAGTAAAAGCAGAATTTTTAATTGGCTAATCATCCTATTTATAATTTGTCCATACACTACAACTGGCTTCCAAGAGCCTTAACTTACTCCACAAGCTGGCCTCCATGAGCCTTAGACAACCTCAGATCTGTATTGCAAAACCACCACCAGTATTGATAATTGTTGAATGACATATCCACCCCACAATGCATATGGATATTATTGCAATTTGGTCTGACAAACCGTCTAAAAGATAACTTATTTACTTAATTATTTTACTTAACTAATTTTTTGATTGGGTTGATATAATTGGGCCCATATGACGAAGACAATCTATAGTTTGTAGTGGGACCATCTAGTACTAAAAAAAATCTATAGTTTGTAGCACTATTTTATATCAGTCTGCAATGCCAACAAGATTATTACTACAAGCTGAATAAGCATCCATCTCTGATTAAAATTAGTATGGAAAGTAATGATTGAATCCTCACCATACGCCGGTGCTGCTTCTATAATTAATATTTTTAATTTTATTTAATTTACCTTATACCCTTTAAATCAAATACATTTTATAATATCTCTCAATCCCCTATGTTAGAGCAAAACCATTAATACCAGTTTTGTTATTATTCTTGGCTAGTCATCAGCGTTAATGCCTAAAAAATTATTACTAAGGTATAAGTCCCAAGCATAAGTCATTGGTATCCTAGCTTACCAAAATGTTTACATCCAAGTTGATATGTATAAGTGCAATTATGTTATTAAATATATTACAAATGGGAATTTAAGATCTTTGGTTTAATTAATGAAAAGATTGACACTTTGTAAGGCATCTATTTTGTACCCAATTATCCATTCTTAAGCTACAGCTGGGCCTCAGACGTTATTACCTGCCCTGCAGCCACTGTTAGTATTGAAAGAAAATGGCGTGCTTCCCTACTTGATTTAACAAAAAAATTATTTTATCAATAGCTAGTTAAAGTTTTCTTTGGAAGTAGCTGTCCTCATACTTTTTACTCTATGTGTAGTAAATTAACCTGTGCATTCAAAGTTTAACACTATAGCGCCAATCTTGACATTTTGGTGCTCAATTCGGTGGTCACTTTCTACAGCCCTAAGGATCAACAATAATGGTTCAACCAAAGCTTTATTGCTTGATGATCTAGAGTAAAGTCTTTCTGCTGAAGAAACTGACCCCTAAAGCTCAGCATTTAGCAAACAATCCACTAATCAGTTTAGTGATGAAGTGACTTTAACAGGTCAGCTTTCTGAGATCTTTTTATACTAAGGTCTCTGATTTACTAATACATAAGAAAACACTAATAACAATCTTCGCTACTATGAGGGCGCCAATTAAGATTTAAATATAGATATTCAGTCCATCAATAACTGGGACAGGGATATTGATTCCCTGAAAAGCCTTGCTTCAGTCCCAGGGCAAGAAATTAAAAGCTTGAATATTCACCTCTTAATTGAAAATAAGAATCTTGAGCAGATTGCACTTAAGTTAAAGGTGAAATGTTACATTTTATCTAGTTTTTTGGACTAACTTAATCAGGATTATTAATAACTGTATTAACCGCAGATTGACACTTTATCAGCGTTTGCTTCCAAAGATAATGAGGCGTCATTTGCTCATTTATCTCTATAACATTTACCAGTTTCCAACTTTAGTTAATTCTGGCTTTAACATTATTCTTATGCTACCATCTAGCGATATGCTTTTCTTCCACCTTCCACTTCAAATCCTGCTCTTTTGGTGTACTCTACTAGTGCTATGCAACAGACCTTCACTCAAACTGCTCTGGCAGCTCAAAGTCATTTAGTTTCTGTTTTCATTCATACATACCGGAGGTTTGATTAGTATTATTGCAGCCTTCATAACTTCAAAAATGGATGTCAATATTCTTTGTTATATTCAATTCTATATATGTTTGACAAAGGCGAAAATGTAAGTAAGTTTATTGACATGTCTAAATTAAGTATTAAAGGCAACCTCAACAATGCTAAGCTGGCAACCATGATGAATTACATGGTCTCTGAAAATCAAGAGTTGGTTATTCCATGAAGTTTATTGAAATAGGCCTGAATTACTGAAAAGCAATAGAACTCATTGCACAGGAGTTTGCGGATTTGAAAAAGATACAATTCAGAAAACGTTTTTTCTGAATTTCTCCTTTGACAAGGAATAGTATGTCATATCTTTGGTTGAATGTTTTTAACAAGAGGCTCAGCTGGTTTATAAACAAAGGTTTTAAACAACTTTGACGCCAAGATTACTCCCTCAACACACCTGCAATCCATATAAGAAGCTATAGCCTGTATTTTTACCAGTGATCAATGAGGACAATACCAAGGCACCATTGATCAAAAACCTCCACTAAAGCGCCATAACCTTTAAGGCCCAATCCCAGTCAATTGAACCTTGTAAAGTTACCAGTAGGCTCAGTACTCTGAGTAAATATTTTAACAAGCCTTATACGCTCACTAAAATAAATTGAATGCTGGTTATATTACTTGTTGTCTCTGCAACCAGCTAATGCACTATTTATTTGTTATTTTTCTATGGTTTCTAAGCCTAAGGTACATGTTGTTTACCAAAAGACATATTAGGATTGGGCAAATCCAAGAAGGAATAAAAAAGGGTATCATATCATTGCCAGATCTTGTAAAATCCAAATGATACCAAAATTTACTATCTCCCAACCTCATCTTAATTAAAAAAAATCCTGGTGCTTTGACATCATGTATATATTCAGTAATCACTAAGGACGTAGTAGTATATAATTAGTCATATTCAGTAAGCAAAGTTATGAAAACAAATTAGTTAGCGCTTTTTTTCTCATAACAATCACTTTAGTTACTACAATTTGATTCGAACAGCAAATTTGGATAATCACACACAGGAAAGATGGGTGACTTTAATAACAAAAATAATACAACATGGGCGAGCGTCGTGGCAAGCGGTGCGCTTAATGGTGCAACTAGGGGCAAGAAACGCCCTGGAGGGGGACCAGGAACCCAATCTGCAAAGAAATCGCAAACTCAGACACCATCTGGGTTTATGGTATTTACTGTAAAGCACGCGCAATACATGTACATTCAATTCAACCAACCTTTGTCAAAGGTGGAGCATGGGATCAGACTCTTCCTTGGGGATGAGTCACCAACCCTGTGGGAGAAAACATGTGAGGCACAGCCCTCACTTTTCCCTCACGCGGTGTACGTAGCCACCACCAACATGGGCCACAGCTGGATCGATATTGGTTTTGAAACAGCTGATGAAGCTGATGCTGCAGCAAAAATCTGCGTGGAAATTGGCCTCCCTGAGGGCAAAAAATTGTGCGCACCGCGTGCACCAGATGGAACAAAGCAAAAACTTTGTTCTTTTCCTTTGACTCGCTCCTCACCAACCTTCCTCATAAGGTAATTGAGGAGGAGCTCCGCAAAGGTCTTGTGGCCTATGGAGAAATCCAACAACTTGAATTACAGCAATTTCGCTTAATGCCCGACCTGTGCATGGGCAAAGCTATTGCTGTAATCAACCCCTTCCCAGAAGTGGAAGAGGATTTATCCAGAATTCCCCACGCAGCAGAATTTCACTTTGCAGATGGGGGCCAGTCAGCTGCATTCTGAGTTACACCAGAACGCGCACCACCCATTTGCAACCACTGTGGCTTACTGGGCCACAAGGAACATGCATGCCCTGTAAAAGAGGGCTTAATGGAAAATGATTTTTATGAAGAAGCTATGGACGAAGATAATGAAAACTTCGCCAAAATGACTGATGGCCACCACCCATTCTGCTGGGGTGAAGATGGACTATACTCCATCGTGGACCCAGTTACAAGTAAACAGCGTAAAGCAGCACAAAAAGCCCGCAAGAGAGCAGCGGCTGAAGCGGCGGCACATGCGGAATCTGCCATTAACCACGGACAAATTCAGGAGGATATTTCAGATATTCACCGAACCAACCAATCAGAACAATATGCCCAGGTCGAAAATTTTCACAGTAACCAGACTGAGCCACAAAGCGTCATCAGTCACGCACATACTGAGGAACAATGCAACTGCAATTTGGGTGAAAATGCGGTGCACAATGCAACAAAGTTGAACCTCAAAAATAAAATCTAATCAACAACCCGCATCAAATCAACATGGGACCTGTGCAGGAAAAGTTGATGCAAATGCAAAAAACCGCAATTCCCTTGAATCATTGGGTCAGATCAAGGGAACCAACAATGGCAGTGAAAGAGTTGGAGTACAGATGCGGAGCATGGCCAAAATGAGCTGCAGTGGGATAGGACCAGAGGGTCCTCCCAACCACTCCTGAGGTGCCACGGGCACCTCAGTGTCAATAGGGACGTTAAATATTGCGGGAGCCAGGGCTCATACATCCCAAGCCAAAAAGCTGGCATTCCTGTGAAAACCTCTTGTAGACATCTTGGCCATTCAAGAAACCCACTGCCTACAAGGGGAAGAAGAATACTGGTCAACCAGGGTCACACCATCACAATCAGTATGAACATCTCACTGTGGGGTAATAGTCCAAAACAAAAAATAATTTGAAAATTACAAATTCATCATCACACTTGCACGATCAAGTCCTGGTAGCAACAATCACATGCCATGATGAAATAATTTCGTTAGCATGTATCTACGCACCATGCACTGCAACTGAGAGAAAAAAAAATTTTGAAAAGATTTCTACCCTCACCCTCCCACCAGATATCATCATGTTAGGTGATTTCAACTGCTGGGATAACCCCAATACAAATTGATGGCCTAATCCCAGGGGGTACCCACCTGGACACATTGAATATTGCACAATGAAGGCATCTCTTGGCTTACAAAATGCTCTTCCTCCCAATTTACCAATCCTTCCCCATATGACAAGACCCAACATACGTGAGGGACTGCTCATATCAATGAGTCGTATTAACCACATCCTCATCCCACAATCCCACCACTCAAGAATCTCTAAATTTACAACAAAAAAGATCAATTTTTGATCACCAATTAGTTATGGTGCAGTTAGCGCCAACCCAATCCCACACACAGGTGTCGCCTTGGAGAAAGCTTCACCCAGAAAATATAAGATTGCCTGAGATATCTGACTGGGTTGAAAACAAGGCTACAAACCCAGAATTCACAGCCCCATTCACTTCGGATCCCATCAGAACATGGGAAAATTTCAAAAAAGATTTAATCAACAAAACCCAACATATTGCATCACGCAAGTACACCGCGGACACAGCCACAATCAAGCGTACCTTGGCAGAACTAGACCACCTGGAAATAAATATTCTGAGATCTGGCTATAGCCCTAATTGGGGACGCAAATAGGCAGAAATTTCAGCCCAACTTAACAATCTCATCTTTGAACACCAACACAGAATCAAAGTATTGAACAAAGGTAAGTTCATAAAGGAAGGCAAAACCTGTTTGACATACTTTTTCCGCCAATTCCGCTCCCATGGAAACCAGCCCACGTGCACACAGGTCCGCAAGACCAACGGCACTTTGGCAACTGACCCTGAGGAGGTCAAGGCGGAAGTACACCGCTATTACGCTGAATTATATCGCAATATGCCAACAGATCCACAAAAAAATTAAAGAATTTATTCAAACTGCTAAGATACAAAGTACACCACCAAAACTACAATATACTATCCCTTATCACACAGGAGGAGCTTTGGGAAACAATTCGCGGTGCACCACGTAGGAAATGCCCAGGGCCTGATGGGATACCCTACGAATTTTACAAAAAATATTTTCAACAAATTGCCCCCCTCCTATTGGCATTTATGAACCAGTGCTTGCTGGAAACACGCCTACTACCAGGAGGCCATGAATCCTACGTTATAACCTTGTATAAAAAGGGTGACAAGTTGGACCTGGCCAACTGGCGCCCAATTGCACTCTCCAACACTGACACAAAAATTCTAACAAAAATTCTAGCAGCTAGATTAGGCGCAATTGCATCTGACGTCCTATCACCCAACCAGTTCTGGTTTATACCAGGGCGTTCAATATGGAACAACATTCACCCTGTTGCAAATATTTGCCAATCCAAAGCAACTGGTGCCCTGGTCTTCTTGGATCAGGAAAAGGCATATGACCGTGTTAGCTGGCCATACCTAAAAGAATGTCTGCATGCCTTCAAACTCCCACCAAGATTCATAAAATGGGCGATGCTCCTAACAGAATCTGCAACCATGGCTGTATGCGGCCCTGGATTACCAACAAACAAGATTAAACCACACAGAGGGCTCAAACAAGGGGATCCCCTCAGCCCACTGCTATACAATTTCAGCTTTGACCCGCTCCTCCGAGTAACTGACTCACGTCTCATGGGGATAACCACACAAGGACAACCAACAGTCAAGATACTGGCCTTTGCAGATGACTGCGTAGCAGGTATAGCAAACAATGAAGATGCCCAACAGCTGGAACACACTCTAGAGGAATACTCCAAGGTGAGCAATGCATCACTTAACAAAAGGATGACAGCAATCATCCTCTTAGGCAAATACACAAACAATTGGGCCACAACATCAGAACCTCACACCAACACTCGAAGAAAAAATCCAATAATATTACCCTTTGCAACACCTCCCACCACCACTCCTGTCCGACACCTTGGAATCTGGCTAGAATTAGGGGGATATGCTAATGAGACAATGGAAAGTAGCTTGTTACAACGGGTATCCAAACGCGTCGCCTCTCTCAAGGGAAGAACCCCAGGATTAACAGGACGAGTTATAGTTGCTAACTCGCTCATCCTCCCAATACTGTGGTACCAGGCCCATACAATAGCCTTCTCACCTACCTTTATAACCTCAATTCGCACGCTTATCCAGG
The DNA here is from genome assembly GCA_022478985.1 of Massospora cicadina. Taxonomy (NCBI): domain Eukaryota; kingdom Fungi; phylum Entomophthoromycota; class Entomophthoromycetes; order Entomophthorales; family Entomophthoraceae; genus Massospora; species Massospora cicadina. Next base: position 4,766 of record JAKSZP010005994.1, on the reverse strand, counting down.
GCTGGCTGTGGCCTGGCTCTCACCCTCCTATATGGATGGAAACACTATTTGGCCCACGCTCAAGTGGAGGCATGGGACTAATAGATTTTGAGAGCCATGCCAATCACATCCTAGGTACCTGGATAAAGAAGATCCTTGATCCAGACCTCCCGCAACAACATTGGTCCAGAGCAGCAAGGACTAACTTTGCACAGGCGCTCAAATTAACCAACCACATAGTCCACCCAGACTACTTTCATACCTTACCAAGCACCCTACTGCAACGGGTCCACATGGAACCTCCCCTCATTTCAAACATATCCTCTGAACTATCCGCCATATGGGATGGACCATAGAGAACATGGGTACTATACAGGGAAGGGGACGACCCAGACCCCAATTCAAATTAAGAAACCCAGAAAACCACCCCCAGAGGGATATGCTCGCAACAACCTCAATCATAGCTAGGATAGAATACCTAGATATGCTGGACATTCCCTATGATTTAACCACACAGAAAGCAATGTTTAAAATGACACACCACCCACTCCTACAACCAAGGATAAGAGCAAACGCCTGGCGCTGTTTGGGAAGGACCTATAGGATGGCGGCAGCTCCAACTCCCTCCACAAAACATGTGCAGTATGTGGAGGGGAGGGATCCCTACATCACCGCCTAGAAACATGCCCCCCAACCAAAGCTATATGGCAGGAAGTCGCACGCCTGCTCAAGATTCAAAATGAACAGGAATTCTCGATATCAAAGAGTATCTTTGCGCTCCAGATCAAGTCACCAATCCCATCTACACTCCGCTCCCTAATAATACCCATTGCAATGTGGACAATACACACAATTGCATTAGATGCGTTCAAGGGCACGGTCTTAACCATTCATGGGATTATTAACACATTCCATGTCCACTTACTAGAGCACTTCCAAGCCTGGCTCTATGGATATATGAGACCAAGACAAAAAGCGCTCATAGAATCATGGTTCCCACTCTGGTTCCTCCACACAGACCCTTTCCTTCACACCTGCTCCATAGCATGGGAAACCCCCTCAGAGTAGTGCACCAACCCCCCATACCTGGCAGTCCCGCTGGCAACAGGGGTAACTTGAGTACCCTAGGGTGCCCAATTTTTATATTTCTTAGTTATTCTCTTAGTTTCACATATATTCGGTAATGTCTGTCCCCTGGTCAGCTTACCTTAGTTAAATAAAAAAAACAAATAAGTTAGCTTTAAAGCCTTACATTCCAGTAATTGGAGCAACAAGAGCTTCAAACTACTTCTAATGATACCCCAAGTTGGATGATTTAAGTAACCATACCAATTATAGCATAATGGGAATCAAGCTCTCAATAATGTGAAGAACTAAATACTTATCCTGGTCAAGCTGAAAAACTCAATATAAACATAAACATATACTATACATATACATATTATTTAGTGTACTTCCCTTGATATTATAGTAGATACGCTCAAGGTAAGAGCTAAATTAGATAGTGGGGCACCAATCAATATATGCCCTTTATATTATTAAAAAACTCAGTCTCGCGCCTAATACTGACCATTGCAAACAATATGTAAAAGTGAGGCACACGTTAACTACATCTGAAGAAGCTTGCAGTGCATTGCCGCTGCATTTTAGCTCACAAGTGGTATCATCTCTAGCCATCGTTTTACTTGAGAACACTTATAACTTTCTTATTGGGGCCTTTTTTAAGAGGATATTGGGAGTAAGGCTTGTTTTAAGAAAAATAAATTGAAAACTGGTTCAAACCATCCTGCTTTATTATAGTTGGAAGGACAATGGCTCTGAGATTAAAATCAGGTGCATATTAATCTTGCCTATATATATGGCAATGTAACTCTGAGTTATCAAAAGATCCATAACTAGAATAAGCACTAATCCAGCTATATTTTGAATCAAAAGGGAATTCCCCTCCATCTAATTGGAGGTTGACTATTCTGGAAGGCCACCAAACTATAGTGGGTACTGAAAGTAGACTAAAAATTCCAAAGGGCTATACAGCAAGATATTCATGCTGTTTAGCCAACCAAACTTGGAACCAGTCACTTCGCTTGGGTTTATTTTACCTACCATAGTAAAATCCAATTTTACAAGCTAAAATATACCAGTAAACATTTTAGATTAAGTAACATCAAATTTTTGCTTTTTTCATATCTTTCCTGTTATCAAAGTGCAAAGCATCCATGAGTTTTGTTGTAATTCTGAATTGAATTGAAAATTTGAGTAAACAGATATTGGTATTTGAATTTAATATAATGGTTTGATTAAAATTTTAGTCAGGGATAATCCCTGATTAGCTTTATCTAAATCTCCAATATTTAAGTCCAAACCTGATCTAGAAAGTCTATTATATATGTTTGAAAGAGGTAACCAAAATGTCACAGAATTCCAAATGGTGAATTAGGTAAGGATTTGTCTAAGATACTTGTTAATTTACAAAAAAGTGGCATTTTGTTCCTAAAAATATTGTTCAAGAAAGTAGTCATTTTTACGACTATTTAGGATTAATCCCGATAGCTTATAATGATTCCTTTCTCTACTCCCACTATTAGTCTAAAAGTTTATAATGCAAGGCTTTATCTTAGTAAATATCTTCTTTCATATCAACTTACTTTTTTACCATTTATTTTTTGGCTTTCCAATATTATTATGGTGAAGAAATATCTGTATGCGCCTTTCAAGAAATTTTTACCTTGACAGAAGACTTTTGATAGTAAAAACTTTAATTATCCATCACCTGGTGCTTTGGGTGCCCTGGACCATACAAGGAGGGAGGATTGAATCCTCACGTCCTGACAATCTTATTATCTGCATGAAATTGGGCTTGAAGGTGACCTATGCTGATTGTTTTGTTTGATGATCCCCATTAACACTTTTCTGTTCATACAGAAAAAAGAGCAAATTTTGATTCTTCTTGGGAATACAATACTATTTTTGCAAGGAACTACCTTGATCTGGGATGTTCACAAGATGTGCTACACCAGGTCTAAAGTGGGAAGTATTCATATATGTGCCTACATCCTATTAGGAAATCAAAAGTGGCTGATGCAGTTATTAACATAGATATTAACCAGCTCATAGAACTAAGGATTATGCCATTTAAGTGTCTTTGGGCCTCTTCAATATTATTAACTAAAAATAAGGACGGTTCAAATTATGTGATAAATGACTTTAAGAAAATTAACAGCATTGCCAAAAAATACTCCTATCCCTTGCCACGCATTGACAAAGCGCTTGACCATTTTAGTTGGCGCAATATAACTTGTCCATAGATCTTATTTTGGGCTATTGGCACATTGAGCTGCCAAAGTCAGAACAGGAGGAGTATGCCGTGACTACAGCTCAGGGACTTTACTAACCCACTTGCATGTCACAAGGCTTGTGCAATTACCTCCGCCCTTAAAATGGGCCATGGATGATATTTTAGGTAATTCAAAAATCTCCCATGAGTTAGTTTACCTGGATGATATAGACAATTATTCAAGAACGTTTAATAAGCATTTACAACACCTGTAGAAGTTTTCTCCAACTTGCCAAGGCTAATATAAAAAGTAAGTTACTAAGTGTAACTTCTTATAGGAACAATTAAGATAACTGGGATGTGTTATTGTCAAGAAGGGTTTATGACTTCAGTCAACTAAGATCAAAGCAGTTAAAAAATGATGTGGCCAACAAACAAGCGCAACATTAAGTATTCTTTTTAAAGATCAGCTACTATTGCCAATTTGTCATAAACTCTAGTAAAATTTGGCAAATTAATATCAGCGTTTTGGTAAAGCAAAGTCTCAGTTTAAAAAAGATAAGTTGAACCTTTATTTGATCTGTTAAAATAAAGTATGATTTTATCAGATGAAAAACTTTCAACTTATCTTTTTTAAACTGAGACTTTGCTTTACCAAAACGCTGATATTAATTTGCCAAATTTTAATAACCCTTTCATTACCAAATGGACACATCTCTAACTGCTTAGGGGTTTTTAATACAAATTGGTGATGAAGGAAGTGAGTACCCAGCGGCCTATTGTAGTCAAACGTTGGATGTTCATGGACAAAGTTATATGGTAAAAGAGATGGATTGTTTAATGGTGATCTACGCATACAATAAGTTTTGGGTTTTTGTCCACAAAGTACACAACAAAGTAGTAAATGACCATTCCTCTCTTCGCTGGTTATAAGTTTAAGGTTCTGAAAAGGAGGCTAGCCCAATGAGCTTTAAAACTACAAGCCTATGACTTGGACAACCAGTACCAGACCAATGTAAAACACAAAATTCTAGGTTTATTTTTTATCTACCAACTGTGGCCTGATTGGCTAACATAGCAGATGTACTGTTTAACAAAATGGTAACTCAGTAATAGGGATTTGAACCTAAGGAGATTCATTGTAGTAGAGAAACTAAGGATGAAACCTTTATTGAAATTGGTAATTATCAAATTTATAAATGAACAAAAGTTTTAATTTTATATTCCATCCGTGTAAATTAGTCTTAATATTGGATCTCATAAGGCGACGGGGCACAGGCGTTATAAAAAAGAATCAAAAGAAGTCAAAACATCAATACTATTAGAGTTTGTTGCCTTATTGACATCCATAAGATGCTTGACTGTTGTAAGGAATGTCAGACTGAATATGAAGATTTGAAGGCCACCTCCTATCATATAATCATATTTAATTTTGCTTGGCACACCATCTCAATTGACGTTATGGACCCAATGCCAGATATTTATGGACAAATTAGTAATATTATGGCCTTTA
>JAKSZP010005993.1:0-36196 GCA_022478985.1 Massospora cicadina | reverse complement strand
ATAAGACTCTTTATACCTCAGTTCCCCAGCCAGATGCATCCTTATTTGTACTCTTCTATTCTGCTTCCCTTTTCAACTTACTCTCATTTGTATTGAATCTCAGCATAAATCCTATTGCCCATACAAAAGCTGCCAATTCCTTGTTGTATATGGCAAAAGACTGCTCCTTGGCTGTGAACTTCCATGAAAAGTAAGTGACTGGGTGTTCTAAATCATCATGCTCCTGAAGCATCACCGCTCCCACTGCTACCAATGAGGCGTCACATGCAACAATATATGGCTTAGTGGGATTGGCGTGCTTCAAAATGAGCAGAGACACAAACACCTCTTTGATTGATTCAAACGCCTGCTGGCATTTGGGTGTCAAGCGGAATGGTACAAATTTCCCTGTAAGGGGGTGGTGTGGTGCGGCCAGCTGGATAAGTGTCAGGGAAAACTTTTTTAGGAAAATGATGGTTCCCAAAAAACTCTGAAGTTGTTTCTGCGTAGTCAGGGCTGGCCATTCTCAGATCCCATCTAGCTTGTTGGGAGGGATTGCATAACCATCTTTGAGAAAGAGGTTCCCGAGAAAAGTAGCCTCCTCCTTATAAAACTTGCACTTGGAAGGCTTGACGAACAAGCCTGCCTTATGCAAGGTGGCCACCACTGCTTCCAAGTCAGTAGTGTGTTGTTTGGGAGTCGGGGAGTGAGCCAGGATATCATCAATGTATGCAACTGCACAGGTAAACCGGAGGTCACTCAGCACACTGTCAATCATACGTTGAAATGTAGTGGGAGCATTCTTTAGCCCAAAGGGCATTACCTGGAATTGGAAAATGCCACGCTTTGTCCAGATCACTATTAAACATTCTTGCCCTTTCATTACCCAAATTTGGTTGAAGGCGTTCACCAGATCCAACTTAAATAACACACGGGATTTGGAGATTGCCTGGCTGATCATCTGCTCCAGAGGCAAGGGGTAGGGATCAGAAACCGTTATTTTATTTAAGTGGCCGTAATCCATGCAGGGATGGAGAGAACCATCCGCTTTTTGGTGAAGATGATGGGGGAGGCGATGGGCGAGGTCTCCTTGAACAACCACCCTTTTTTCAGCATATCGTCCAACCAGGTATTGAGTGCAACTTCTTCCTCCGCTGTATGGGGATACAACGGACAGTTGATGTTCACCAACTCCATGGTCATTTGAAACCCACAATTGAACCTAGTGTGAGGGGGCAGGCGATCTGCCTTTTCCAAGTCGAAGATTCTTCAATAGCACATTAAGCTCTCGGAAAAATCAGCTGGGATGCCCGCATAAGTGACTAGGGAAGTGATATACTGGTTCCTTGTGTCTTCTCAAGGGTGTCGATCAAAGGGAATTCTTCCTCCAGATGATCATTGTTAAATGACAATGTATTAGACTCCAAGTGAATCTTAACATGTTGTCAGCGCCACCACCTCACACCTAAGATCACAGGAAACACCAAGTTTGGCATGGCCAATAAATGATCGCAGAAGCTGAACTGGTGGATTGAAAAAGGTACCAGTTGGCGAACAACATATGAGGTCTGGGAAGCGGATGAGGCCACCATCACTGAGGGACCTGCATCCATTTCCAGTTCTAATTGTTGAGCCAACTCGACACTCATGAAGTTCCCTGAAGCTCTGGTATCCACCAGGGCCTCAAAGGAGACATGATGTGAGCCAACACTGATCTTCATAGGCAATAGGAAATAAGCAAAGTTTTGTTTATTGGAAGATTTGACTGACTCTTTTGTGACTGAAGAAATAACTGGCATATTGGGGGTAAGGTCGGGGGCTTTTGCCAGAGCAAAAATTGGGAGTATGAGGGCGGGGGAAATGACTTCCTCCATCTGGGCCTTAACAGATTCATTTATAGGTGACTCTGTATCAGCCAACTCGGACATGGGGGTTATGGCAGGATTGGTACCCAGATCTACCGCTAGTTCAGAGGTAGGCGCGTCATCTGCATCTACTTTGGGTAACCCAATCATAAAATTCCCCTTTTGATAACAGGTAACATGGCGGGGGAAGGCATTAATGGTGGTCGCGGTGGCACATATTTGATCTACTGATCCTTGGATGGTGGACCAGACCTCGTGATGAGTGGAACCTGAATCCAAGCCTGATCTAAAGACTGCCTGAAGCATATCAATAGAGAGACCTGATGTGGGGGCCAGTTCATGGAAGGTAGAAATCAAAGAAACCAGGCTAGGGGCTTTAGCCATGGCATAGATCAGTCTGAATAGGTGGTCCAATTGTGACACAGGGGGTTTCAGGGCAGCTGACATGACAGCCATCAGTGGGGTGGGGTCTCCTGCTTGTGAGGAAGAGCACAAAAGGCCTCTAACCCAACGGCGGGCATCCCCATCCACAGCGTCTAACAACGCAAGCCCTTGTTGGGCATGAGATAACGCAGAAGCATTATTAAGTGCAATTGCTGTATGCATTTGCACCTCAGCGAGCACGTCAAGGACTTGATTGGTGATCTCCCAGGAAGGGACACTTGAGCTTCCTTCCAGGCTAGTGGAAGGAGGAGGAGCCGCAATCCGCGCAGCTTGGGTGAATTGAAGAAGATTTCCCAAGGTATAGTGGATTTTTCTCCCAAAATTGGAAAGTGACCAAACAATCAACAAACAGCAAACTACTGATTGCATATTCAATTGGTAAAGGGTAACCACTGCAGCGCCCAGTTCAGAAGAACGAGGCGGAAATGGCTGGAAATAATGGATGATCAATTATGTCATGGAAACGGTAGAAGAAGTTTAGACCGGCCTGCCAGTCAGGATGTGTGAGCACCCAAAAAGCAAGCCATAATGCCAGAGGCATTGCTGAACGAATGACGTGATATGGAGTCAGGCATTGTGAGATGATTAATTGTTGGTGTAGAAAAACAGTGAGTATGATCCCAAAGATGAACCACAATGTGCCCATCCCTGACCCAGGGGGCCTTGTTGCAGGTGGTGGGATAACAGAAATAGTTTCAATGAGTTCATCGGCATATGGGGTCATTTCAACTGGGGAGTCAAGGAGATGGATTCTCTCTTGCAGTTGGTGGATGTAAGGCCACAAGATCCCCATGTACTGTTGTCAGAAGTTCATGATAGCAGGGTTATAGTGCCAAAAATATCTGACTCACTGAATCCAATCAACAACGGAGGGGGCCATAGTGACCATGAGTACTGGTAGAGCCCATCCAGTATATGGACTGACAGGCCACCAGAGAAACGCCATCAGGGATGCGGCCAGAAGGAGCAATGCAATAAAAATTGATTGGTTTTTTGGGCAAAATTTTTGTTGAAAGAAAAGGAAAAAAATTGACTAACAATTTTCTCAGTGCAATGCAACTGATTAAATAGTGGTTAATTGGGTAGTGACAAGCCAGGATTGGGACCCTCAATTTTGACCTAACTGGTGAATTATTTGGGAATGGGCAGGTTAGTTACCCTTGGAACTCACATTGAAAAATTTGGTGGTGGGATGAATCACTGTCAGTTTGACCTCAAACGTCTGAACTGAGGCTCGGCTACGTTTCTGATGGTTGGTGTACAGTGTTTAGCCTGATGAGTGGTGGGAATCCCCCAAGGCCACCCCATATAGGGATGGGTCCATTTGGTTGGGAACAGGTTTGGGACGCCCAACTTGCCCACGCTCATTTTCTGGGCCATTTGTTTGGTCAGTGGCATCGCATCAGCCGCAATGCCTGAATTATCAACAAGGAATTTGAACCCTCATTGATGATGTCCAATGCTGTAGACTTCCCATTGAGAATGATCCTCGATGATTTTGGTAGGGAGGTGATTTGTTCAATTGGCATGTTAATTGAATTGAAACCCTTGGCCTTCTGGCCAATAAATCAGTCTTCATACCTTTCTGGCCATTTGAGATCTGAACATTGGGCAGATTGCCACTCAAATTAGTTCCACTTAATTTTCAATTTGATGATCTTGGCAAAGATTTCGCTGATTCCCCATAAAGGTTCTGCTGAGGTGAGTGTGGGTACTGGGGGTGGAATCCGAAGCGAAGAGCTGTTACCCAGCGCTCATCTACTATGTGAGCAAGATTGCCCTGAGTAATGAGGGGTACCACCATCCTCTTTGGTGCCTTCTTGCTCAGGAACAGAAAAATGGCCTGATCAACACCCAGGGGATGTTCCCCAGGACTTACAGTGGCATGCCTAGAGGATGGTGTTCACTTTGAAGGTTGACCAGGTAGAAAGTGGATCCACACAGAATGATATGGTGAACTCTGGTGCCAAGGTTTTGGTGTACACCCATTAGGAAAACCTGGGCAACGTGATCTCAGATGGGCGAAGTTTGCACTACTTCAGCACCTGTGCTGCTGGTTGCAACAAAGAGAAGGAAAAAGACACCATCCTTTGGTAAGAGAAATCAATTTTTATCATTAAGAAGTGTGCAATCTGAGACTGAAAGTTCAATGAAGCAAGAATAAGATCAAATTGGGACATAGACCTCAGCTGTCCGTAAGTGCAAATGAGGATGTGACATTTTGGGGAGTAATGGCGCATGCTTAGGTAGGGTATCAAACAGCCCCAAAGCGGCTTTTAGAATGCAAAGTTCTACATGCCCCTGTGAGGTGGCAGGCGCAGAAGGCCAGTGGTTCGTGGCCAGGTTGGCCATGCATTTCATGTCACCCACCACAAATGGGTCAAGGGGAAGTGGGAGGGAAATAATGGCTGAGAAGAATTCCTGGTGATCCTGCACACAGGTCAGGGCATAAATATTAATGATAATGTGCACTTCATCATCCCACAAAAAGGACACAACAATCACACAGCCATCAAGATACAAATTTTTAGAAAAAAATTTAAAATTATAAGTTGCACATATAAGCACCCCGCAGTGTGGCGACCAAAAAGAAAGGGAGGGGAGGAGCATGGCTGCTCATATTACCTTGGCACCACGTGGATAGTGGGTTTTCTGAATGGCCAGGATGTCCACAGATAAATTAGTTTTTATAAAACTCAGTTTCCTAGCCTGGGACGTCGAGGCCTTGAGTCCATCAATGTTCAACGTCCCTGTTGTGCAGACTCCCCCCATCACACCTTAGGTGCAATGGGAAGGGCCCCCTTGCACTTCCAGCTCTGCTTGATTAGCAGAAGTTTTATGTGATCAAAGTGTTAGCCATGTGTACGAGGTTTTGAGGGACTCCTTCACGCCAGAGGTTTTATTTTCGTTTTTGGAGTTTTTATTTTAAGATTTATCTCAAGCTTTTGGAATTTTGTGCTCCTGCTGTGCACCATCGATGGTCAACAAAAATTTTGGGAGGGAAATGGGTGGTAGAATTGGGTTTCATTGAGGCTTAGTAATTCTGATCGGGAAAAACCAAAACACCCATTGAGTCCTCAGGTTGGTTGCCCAATCTGATTGGTGAATTGAACTATGAGCTGCCTCAGCGGCAAATGACTCAATGTCATCCTGTGTCTGGTAAGGTGGGATCACGACGCAGCTGTGGCCACTGCCTTGGCCGCTGCTCAGCAGGCCTGCTTGGCCTTCTTGCACTCCTGCGGGGACACAGATTTGACCTATATGTAATACCCCAGCACGCCCCACAGAAAGGCGGTGTGTCATGAAAATGGCAGAAGATGTTTATACTGGCCTGCCAGTCAGGATGCGTAAGCACCCAAAAGCAAGACAGAATGCCAGAGGCATTGCTGCATGTACGCCATTGTATGGAGTTATGAATTGGGAAAAGATAAATTGTTGGTGTAGGGTGATTGTTAATAGCAACCCAAAAACGAACCAAATGGATAAAAACCCAGACACTGGGGGTCTTGCTGCAGGGTATGCACCACGGGTATAGTTTCTACAAGGTAACCAGAGGGTGGTTTCAATTAAACTGAGGAGACAAGGGGGCGGATCCTTTCTTGGAAATGGTGGATGTAAGGCCACAAGATCCCAGTATAATGATGGCAGATATTTGAAATAAAGGGTTGGATTTCCAGAAGTATCTGGCCCGCTGAATCCAGTTGACGATGGTGGGAACTATAGTAACCATCAGTACTGGTAAGGCCCATCCAGTATAGGAACCAACAGGCCACCAGAGTAAAGCCATCGTGAATATGGCCAGAAGGATATCAATAAAGTTGGAAATTGATAGTTTTTAGTGGCAAATTTTATTTTAGAGGAAAGTGAATAAAATTGACCAACAATTTCTCAGTGTGATGCATCTGATTAGTGGTCAATTAATGCAGGAACAAGCATAGATTGGGTCCCTCAAGTTTGACCTAACTGGAAAATTATTCAGGGATGGGGGCAGTTAAGCTCAAAAGTGTCATGGATGTGGCTGATAAGAATTAAACTGGGCTCTCAGTCTGGGTGTTTGAGCACCCAGTGGAGAGCCCAGAATGCCAAAGGCACAGCAGTCTGAGCGAAATGAAGTAGGGGAGATCTATTGGAGACATGAGGAAAGTAAAGGTTCATTAACGTACCGAAGGCCTCCAAGGAAAACCAGAGGGTTGCAATGGGGGCAACTGCAAGTCTTGCGGGGGCAACCCCTGAGGGCAGGAGAGGTGGGGAGGACTATGACTCCTCCAGGGTTTGTGGTTGCTGGCCTTTGGCTTTGAATAGGTGAGTTTGTATGCCAGTGAGGGGTGGCACAGGGGCTGCTGCGTGAACAGGGGTGTGGGCGGAGAGGGGAATGGACCTGCGGTGAGCGTTAGGGCTGAGCTCCCCTTGGGCGGGGTGCTCTAGGGTCCTCAGGTGGGTGGTTCCAGTGGCGGACAAGCCAGGTATGGGGGACAAGTTCATGAGCTGGGGCAGGGGCGCCCTGGCACTTCTCCAACAGGGGAACGGTCTTGGAGATCCCAGAAATGGAGCAAATGGATGGATTTGCATTAGACAGATATGTGAAAGTGGACAGAGAAGAGACTTTGTCATCAGGGGCAAGACAGTTTATGGTGGATACAATCCACCGCCACGTGGCAGGGTCAAGCAATTGGATGACCCAGTTGCAAACTTTGGGATGAGTATCTGGATAACGGCACGCTTCACCAGATCAATTAGTGGAATTTTAAAAATAAGCAGATGGAGGCCGCGGCAAGGTGTCCAGGGTATTCAAGTTTTATTTAGCACAAAGCGCGGGAATATTAGAGAATGAACCAACAACTGCCCCTCAACAGGGCAGTTGCCTTCAGTATGGGGAGAATCGCATAGTGGAGGTGCCAAGGGACTGGTTGATTGGGAATCAGCGATGGGATTTGGTTGGCTGGTGGTGAGGAGGGTGGAGGGATGTCCAAGATCTTGGCAAAAATCAAAAAAAACTTTGCAGATTTTTCCAAATTTTTGGGGCCAAACCAGGTTGATGGTACCAATCTGGGCTCTGACCATCTTAGTCGGCCTGTTCACATGGTTCAGATTCCCCAGATTTTTCCCGGGGGCTTTGGCCACTGTGCTGGGTCATCTGCAACCTGGTCTGAACTCTCAATCTGACTATTTTCATGATACAAACTTCCCAGATCCGTCCCAGGGAGTAGGGGCAACTGGTCCGAGTTGCTTACAGCCTGGTTCAAAACCCAAATTGTGCGCCGATCTGATTTTCAGCCCCAGCCAGTCTTGACAGGCTCCTCCAGCCTGGAATATGCAGACTGGGCTCAGACATTAGTACTCGCTATTTCCTCAAAATTTTGGCTTGACTTTCCCGGCGAGTGAGGGGTCCCAGGGGCCTGCCCATGGCCCTAAGCTTGCATAATCTCCTGGCAGACCCCCTCTATTAGGCTTACCAGGGTTGAGGAGGGGGAGGGGAGAAACCTATTTGTCTTTAGGGGGAAGGGCAGTCACCCAGCGCTCATCTACCACATGCGTCAAGTCGCACAACTGTGACAGGGGTCCACTTAGGCCTTTGGACCCCTTTTTGTCCAAAAGGGGTGCTGCTTCCTATCCAGTTGCAGGGGCTGGTCCCCAGGACTTACAAAAAGGAACCAACATTCAAGAATTCAGCGGTAGGCCAAGTCTCTTTTGTTTTTATCTTAAACGCTCAAATCAAGGCTCAAATGCATTTACAACAGTTGGCACGATGGCCTCTGGCCTGACAAGCAATGGGAGCCCCCTAGGGCCACCCCACTTAAGGGTGGTCCCAATTGGTTAGAACAGGTTCTGGATGCCCAACCCGCCCAAGCCTGGTCACTGGGCCATTAATTTGGTCAAAAGTGTTACATCAGCTGCAACTCCCAATTTTCCAGATGGGAGCTTTGAACTAACATCGATGGTATCCTATGCTACTACCTGCACATCAGAAATCATCCTGACAATTTTGAGAGGGGGTTAGTTTTAACAATCGCACTGCTGTCCAAATCAAAACAGTTGACAATTCCAGCCGATTATTCAACCTTCATCTCTTTTTTGACTATGTGGATTCTGATCATTGGGCTTTTTTCAATCATTTTCAGACCCATTGACTTCAATTCGGCGATCTTGGCGCAGATTTCCCTGATCCAGCGGACAAGTTCAGCTGAGGTGAGTCTAGGCACCGGTAGAGGGATCTAAAGAGGGAGAGCTGTTACCCAGCGCTTGTCTACCATGTGGGCGAGGTCACCCTATGTAACGAGGTGTACAGCCACCCTCTTCGGAGCATTTTTACTTGGAAATGAAAAGAGAGCTCAATCTAAACACAGGTGACGTTCCCCTGGACTTACATTACCCTTTCCTTTTCCAAAGGAAGGGCACCACCACCAGAAAACTGCACCAGGGCCACATTTTTGTGCACTTTAGCAATTTGATCTCCAACACAGTCATGGCTTTTTTGGGGGAGGGGGAAGCGTTAGGATGATATTCATGAAACGCTTCAACCAGTTTCATGCAGTTAGCGCAATCACAGGCCTTAACCATTTGTTCTTATAAGCTGTATAACCTTTCCAGGCCACAAAATACTGAACAGATCTTTGGGACTTGCGGGATGCTAAGGTATTTTCCACTTCAGCTTCTTCCGCATTTTCAATTACAATTGGCTCAGGATCCACAGGAACAGTGCCCTTAAATGGTGACAACTGGTAAGCGTGGAAGACGGGATGCTGTTTCCAATGGGCTGGCAGTTTTAATTGGAACGCACCATTACTCAAGTCTTCCTCCACCAAACTGGGGACCTGAACGCTTACTTGTGAACTTACAAGAGGGTACCTGCATTTCTAAATGACACATATCAAGCATAACATAGGAGCCCACCGCTATGTAATGACCCAGGAGTCATTTTCAATCCACGAACCACTTGTAGTCTTTGATAGCTTTAGTGAGGTGCTCCTGCACTAAGGATTGAGTTGACCTAATATGTTCAGCATTATCCACAGCAGCTTGGACCTCAGGCCGCAAGCAGGGTCTGTCCAAAAAAGAGGGATGATATCCTAGCATTGCTTCATAAGGAGAAAACCCTGTGAAAGCGTTAATCCCATTGTTGTAAGCGAATTGAGCGAGGGGAAGGTAGTTAGACTATATCCTGTGCAGCTGCAGCATAGCAACGCAGGTACTGTTCAAGGAATTGGTTAACTCGCTCGGTTTGTCCATCATACTTGGGATGATACGCCATGGAGCAACGGGGGAAATTTTTAAAATGGATAAAAGTTCATTCCATAACCATGCTGTAAACTGTGAACCACAGTCACTGATGATCTCCTGCGGGAAACTGAACATTGAAGACACTTGGCACAGAAAGAGACAAGCGGTTTCCTCTGACATAATTTTGAAGCACATGGGATAAAAAGGGAAAACTTGGTGAACCAATCAACCACCATCATCGCTGCTGTAAACCCATTATAGCAGGGGAGTTTGACAATAAAATCCATGGACATCAACATCCATGGCCTCTCCAACTGTTGTAAGGGGTGTAGAAGCCAATTTCTACCAGAGTGATCTGACTTTTTTTATTTAACCAAGGCAAGCTGACCAGGGGATGGGCATTACCGAGTATGTGTGGAAAATGAAGATAGATAAAATTGGGCACCCTGGGGTAATCAGGTTAAACCTGTTGCCAGCGGGACTGCCAGGTATGGGGGGGGGTTTCCCCACTATGGAGCAGGTGTGAAGGAAGGGGTCTGTGTGGAGGAACCAAAGTGGGAACCACAATTCTATGAGCGTACGTTGCCTTGGCCTCATATATCCATAGAGTCAGGCTTGGAAGTGCTCCAATAAGTGGACGTGGAACCTGTTGATAACCCCATGGATGGTTGGGACCATGCCCTTGAATGCATCTAAGGCAATTGTGTGGATTGTCCACATTGCAATGGGTATCATTAGGGAGCGGAGGTTAGATGGGATTGGTGTACAATCTGAAGCGCAAGGAGGCTCTTTGATATAAAAAATTCCTGCTCGTTTTGGAGCTTAAGCAGGCGCGCGACTTCCTGCCATATGGCTTTGGTTGGGGGCATGTTTCTAAGCGGTGATGTAGGGAGCCCTCCCCTCCATATACTGCGCAGGTTGCATGGAGGGAATTGGAGTGGCCTGCCATTTTGGAAGTTTTGAATTACACTTCCAAGGGGGCAGGTTGTATCTCGAAGTTACACTGGGCGGATTCTCCAAAAATGCAATGAAGTAAATAAGAAAATACAGGTTAAACTCGACCTAATTATATTTTAAAAAGAGGAAATATTTATAGGCTTTTTTATGGTTTGTAATCTATCAGAGTGAATTAATCTCTGCGCAATTGAATCTTCAATCAGTTGATCAGGATCCATTTGATCATTAACTTTGATAGATTGTGATAGATTGCTCGCTCCTTCTGATGATGTTGGGGGAATTGAGGAAGGGGATTTTTTGGAGATATGCAAATTCGGTGAAATCCTGACACTTCCCCCCTCAAGATTTGATTGCGGTGGAGGATGACTTCTTAAAAACCTAGGATGAATACAATTTACCACAATACCAGTATCAGTATGAACAATCAAATATTTTAATCCTTTTTGAAATATAACTCTATAAGGACCAGACCAATTAGTTCCCAGCTTTTCAGTCCGTCCACCTGGCCAAGAATGATAATACATAACATAATCTCCAATCTGATATTCAGGTAAGACTGGTTTATGTTGATTGCTTCATAGAGTCTCTCTTCAAGTGGTGGTTTCAATTGAATTCATTGCTTGAGCCTGGAGGCGGATAATCTCATCAGCCAAATTTCTCATAACTAAATCAGAATTTTCTGGGATGCTTTCTTCAAGGATAGTCTGAACACTAGAAGGGACTGAAGGATCCCGCCCATATATACACTTAAACGGGGACATCTTGATAATGCGGTGATAGCTTATCTGATAAGCAAACAAGGCACTAGGTAAATAAAAAATTCCACCAAGTCAGATCAGTCAAGGCCATTTTCCTTAAAATCGAGACCAAGGTTCCATTAACTCGTTCAATGGCCCCATTTGTGGATGGATTATATGGGACAACAAATCGCTGAGTAGTGTTAAATAATTTTGATAACTCCTGTATAAGCTGCGAGGTGAAATTAGTCCCATTATCTGACATAAGGACCTTTGGACATCCATGTTGGGAAATAATATGCTGATATAGGAATAAGGCTGTAGTCTTAGCCAAAGGGGTAGCAATTGAAATGGCCTCAACCCATTTGGTCAAATGGTCAATGGCCATAATGATATACTGATGACCATGCACTCCTCGAGGAAAAGGCCCTACAACATCAATGCTGACTACTTCAAACGCCTTAGTTGGGGAAATGACTTGATGTTGATAAGTAGGGTTGGTAGTTCCATGACGTTTGCAAGTAAGACATGAGTCAAGAGTCTCCCAAATGAACTTGGTCATGTTGTTCCAATAGTATCGAGTCTTCAACCATTCTTGAGTTTTCTTTAAGCCGCTATGACTGACTTGTTCATGACCTTCCATTACAGCGTGAAACCTGGAGTTGGGATGTAGGAAGGGCAACCACTTAGACTTGACTTTCTTATATAAAGCTCCATCTTGAATCATAGTATCCTTGGTAATTGATTTTAGATAGGCTCAATCCTCTTCAGTCTCTCAATCCCATAATTCTGGTCATCCAATAAGATTATACAAGTGTTCTTCTTTTTCTGGTTCCAAGGTCAGAATAGGTAGTTGGGATAACCCATCCACATTTTGATGCTGAGCTCCTGAGCGATGAACAATGTAAAAATCGTAATTTTGCAATCATAAAGCCCAACGGGCCAACCTCCCATCAGGATCCTTCATATTCTGCAGCCATCATAAGGAGGAATGGTCGGTAATAACGGTGAAATGGATACCATATAAAAAGGGCCAAAATTGCTTGATGGCCAAAATTACCGCCAGACATTCCCACTCAGTAACACTATAATTCCGTTTGGCCTTTGAAAAGTTTTGCTATAGTAAGCAACAAAATGATCCTTATTTTCATCACAATGAGATAAAATAGCCCCAATAGTGACATTGCTTGCATCCGTATGTAGAAAGAAAGGCTTATCAAACTGGGGGTGAATTAGAACAGGTGCCTTCATCAGCTGGTCCCCACTTGAAAGACAATCCTTTTTGCAATAGATAAAATAAGGTTTCAGCCATATCAGCAAAGTTGAGGGTAAATTGCTGATAATACCCAACCATACTGAGAAAGACTTGATAATCCCGTAAAGAAGAGGGAGGAGGCATCTGTTGGATGGCTTGAACTTTGTCCGCAAGGGGTCAAATCCCTTTAGCTGAAACCTGATGTCCTAAGAAGTCCATTTCATTTTGAAAGAATGAGCACTTGGAGGGCTTGAGTTTTAAGGAAGAGCCCTGAATTCAGCTGAATACTTCTTTTAAATGGTTTAAATGCTCAGTAAAGGTTTTGGAAAACATGGTAATATCGTCAAGATATACCAGAACACAAGTAAGCTTTAAATCTCTGAGCATACTGTCCATGGCCCTTTGGAAAGTTGTGGGGGCATTTCTTAGGCCTTGAGGCATGTGAGTTGGTTCAAACAACCCTTCACTCAATATTGGGGCACACTTGGCACAATATTCTGGAGACAGTTCAATTTGCCAATATCCACTGGCTAAGTCCATAGCCAAAAATAAGTGGATCCAGCCTACAATCAAAGAGAATCATCAATCCTAGGTAAGGGATAACAGTCCCATCAGATAATAGCATTCAATCGATGATAATCCATCATGACTTGATGAGAACTATCTTTCTTCTTAACCAACAACAATGGGGATGCCCAGGGACTATTGGAGGGTTTCAATAATCCAGTCTCCAGCAATTGATCTAACTCCTTAGTAACCTGGGCTTCTTCTACTTTGGATTTACGATAGGGATTCGCATAGATAGGAAGGTGATCACCAGTTTCAACAGTGTGCACTACACCTTTCATCTTCCCAAAATCGTAAGTATGCCTAGCAAAAATGTCAGAATATTTGTCCAATAATTGAAGCACTTGTTTCTCCTGTTCCATAGAGAGATGTTTTCCAATAGCAGGTCCCACAGTAAGGATTTCCTGATCACTCTCCAAATCAAAGTCTTGTAAACTCCCAAAGGGTTTAACATCATAGATATGAGATAAGGGTAACAGCTTGACATAAGCAAATGGGCACTCTCAATCTACCATTTTGGCACATCAGTAAGGTTCGCTAGTAAGACAGATAAAGAGCCTGAATAAGCATAATCCAATATTCCAGGACAAGGCAAGAGTTCTTTGGCAGAAGGATTGACAGTACCCTGGACTTGTAGCAAATGCCCCTTGGGAATCAAAAAGTGCAAAGAAGTATTAATGATCACTTGTGATTTTGGTGGAATAACTAATTTCTCAGGAAAAAAATAGGCATTCCCTCTTCAATATCAGCCATGGTAGGAGGTAATTTTACATGAGGATCTTCAACCTGATACTGAAGTAAATAAGACCTTTTAGTCCCCTCTAGTAGACATAACCAATGTCAAGTGGAATCATGATCAGATAAAAGTAAGGGAACTCGATACCCCAAGTGAGACAATGATGAGTCAGGGTAGTTGATAATTTCATCAAATTCTCATAAAAATTGAGTTCCCAAGAGTAGGTCATAACACAAATTATTGAGCACAATTGCTGGAATGGTAAAGGTTAATTTCCCGATTTTCAGAGGAAGGGATGAAAAATCTCCAATAGACTGAGTACTCTGAGGGCCGGTGGTGCCATATTCTTCATAATGAGAAATATTGGGGGTTAATTTAATCCTTTTGACCAATTTGGAGGAGACAACATTCACCAGGGATCCAGTATCGATGATAGCCTTGGCATTAATTTGATTTACTCGGAAATTAATTTAGGTAATGGTACTTCCAAACTGAGAGGATAATGCCAATAAGGAGGGCAAGGAATAAGAAGAATGGTCATCTTTATTACACTTGATTAAACTTTGCTGCTCTTGCTGCGCACTCACATCATTATCAAGGTGAAGAATCTTATTGGTCTTACCTCTTTTCTTTTTTTCATCTTTTTATTTTTTAAAACAACGATCCTCAGTATGAAAGTAGCAATGTCAGTAATTACACTGGATCGCTCTAGTGTTCTCAGGCATGGCAAAGACTTTGGGCTGACTAGGTCTAGGAGACTCATAAACTCAGGGTTTTTTGGAGAATTGAGGGGGTAACTCCAATAAGGCCTCCTTAATATCCAAAATACTTCAGAAAATCTTTTTGACACTGATCAGATAAGCTTGCATTTGCGTCCTAGTAGTAAAGGCTGACAGAACTGTGGTTATTGCATCATCCAAGTTTAACTGACCACAGGCTACATGAGTTTGAGCTTCCAGATAGAACTGATGAGCAAAGTCCTTAATAAATTTATTTTGGTGAGGCTGTATACCCATAAAGGCCTGTTTTTGCGAAGATAGGGTCTGCTCACTTCCAAATTCTTTGATCAATGCTTATTTGACTTGAGCCCAAGTAGAGCAAGTCATTAAGTGTGGAACCATAATATCCTGAGCTAATTGAGTAAGGCAATTAAGCAAGTAATTCATCTTTTGGTGATCCGTGGCCTCACTTAATGCCTTTTCATACAGATATAGAAAGGCGATAATGCTGCCTTCCCCTGGGGAGTATTTGTCCTTGAATACTGGCTCGAAACTCAGGGGAGCATTGGTAGTCAAAACATGCACTCCAGGTTGTTCAGATTGAGTAGACACATAGGAGGCAGAATCTTTAGCTTGAGAAGAAAATAGAGGGTAAGGACCAACAGCTTCCATCCAAATTTTGTTAATCCATCGATTCAGGTCTGCATGCCCTACTTTCTCATCTAGTTGGTGAGATAGCTCAAAAATCTGTTCCTGTTGTGCATTGTACTTGAGTTCCAGAGTCTCAATGTTTGCTTGGATAAATTCCCCTTTTGATTCATAAGCATGTAATAAGATATCAGTGTCCTGGGCCCACTTTCCCAAATTGATCAATACATTGGACAAGGACTGCAGAGTTAAAAGGGGGTCAATTGGTACACCATCAGGGGTTAGGTTGCATTCTTTGGCCACCTTAGAGATTTGTTCACGTAAGTGGGTCATCATGTTCATGAGAGAGTTAATTTGCTGATAAGATCCTGAATGACCATCAGCGCCTGGAGGTCCACAAGGTCCATCTGCACCTGGGGGTCCATGGGGCCCATCAGCTCCAGGAGGTCCATGATGCCCTACACCTCCAGGTGGCCCACGAGGTCCTTCTACCCCAGGAGGACCCATATTTCCAGAGTTTTTCTCTACTTTATTGACCTGGAACTGAATTCCTGAGTCCAATTGTTCCAATTGAAAAAGACGGGTTCTAATTTCTTCTTCCATTGTTTGACTACGCTCAGAGAGTTGGGAAACACCCTCTCTCTATTCCTTCTGGATCTCTTGAACCTTTTTTTGAAACTGTACATCAATAAAATTTGATATCACATGATCGAACTGAATGAGCTGCTGTTGTACTTTGTTTAGGGAAGTTCTATTATTAATAGCATCACGATTATCTTGGCTAAACTCAGAGGCTGACTTGAAAAACTCAGAAATATTCTTATTCAAGGATTGGAGTCCTTCTAGTAAATTGAGCATCCCTTGATGGTGAATTCCAACTACAGGTAGCAAGTGGTATAATGTAGGATATACAAGTTGTTATAGATATTGTTTGGAGCCAATCCCTGGCATTTGAGAGGTTTGCAGCACTTCTCGCAATATAGAAGGTACTGCATTTGATTGAGATTGGGTAGAACATATTCCAGGAATTAGAGCCCCTTCAAGTAATTTATTGATGATATTTTGCAAGGCCTCAGGTGGCATTTGAAAGTCTGAGGCAAAAACTTACACAGTGCATTCAAAAATTTCTGGGACTAACGTTTTAAAGACACAACTTTACAAATAAAATCAACTTTCTTTTATCATAATTTAACATACAACCTTTCCCTCTCTATACATATTTATATTGCTAAAACAATTGTTGAAAGGTATGCACATAGTTCCTATTTTGTATAACCATGTTTAAGCCAGCTGTCACATTCTTCTGAATTGTCTCTACTTTATCAAAAGGATTAACCTTCAGTGCTACCTTCAGATTATAATTATCTACCCTATTCACCAGATTTGGCTCTGTCTGACTTCTTTCTGTTCTCTAATCTGAAGGTGGCACTGAAGGTTCATCCTTTTGATAAAGTAGAGACAATTCAGAAGAATGTGACAGCTGGTTTAAACATGGTTATACAAAAATAGGAACTATGTGCATACCTTTTAACAATTGTTTTAGCAATATAAATATGTATAGAGAGGGAAAGTTTGTATGTTATATTATGATAAAATAAAGTTAAATATTTGTAAATTTGTGTCTTTAAAATGTTAGCCCCAGAACTTTTTGAATGCACTGTGTAAGTTAGGATTATAGAATTCCAAGTTGGCCTGAAATTCCAACGTGAAGGGTAATCTTGGGATTTGGGCTCCAATTGAAGGGACCCATTGTAAAAAACTGCCTTGCTCTTGATCTTGAGCCTCGTCAGGCGAAAATTGAGAATCCATAGTGATAGACATTGTCACTGGTGCGTAACTCAGAGAGCCCCTTTAGTGAGCACCAGTCTGGAAGTTTTGAATTACACTTCCAATGGGGTAGGTTGTAACTTGAAGTTACACTGGTCGGATTCTCCAAAAATGCAATGAAGTAAATAAGAAAATACAGGTTAAACTCGACCTAATTTTTTAAAAAGGGGAAATATTTATAGGCTTTTTTTACAGTTTGTAATCTATAAGAGTAAATTAATCTCTGCGAGATCAAATTTTCAATCAGTTGATCAGGAACTGATTGATCATTAACTTTGATAGATTGCAATAGATTGCTCACTCCTTCTGATGATATTGGGGGAATTGAGGAAGGGGATTTTTTTAGATATGCGAATTCAGTGAAATCCTGACACCACCAACGGGCATCCCCTTATACAGCATCCAACAAAGTGACCCCTTGTTGCGCGTGGATAACACAGCGACTTTGTAAAGGGCTTTTTCGGAACACATTTGCAACTCAGTGAGGGCGTCTAGAACCTGATTCACAATATCCTGGGAAGGAACATGTGAAGTATCTTCCTGACTATTAGGTGGGGGAGAGGTAGTAATCCACGAGGCTCTGCTGGCCTGAAGAAGTTTCTTCAAGGTAAAACGGATACTACTCACCAAATTAACAAGTGACCAAATGAACAACAAAAAGCTGACTACTGCTTTCAAGTGCATTTGGTAGAGGGTAACCTCTGCAGCCCACCTCGAAGAGCAGGGCAGAAGTGGTAGGAAACAATGGTTGGTTGATTACATCATAAAAACGGCAGAAGAGGTTTAGACTGGCCTGCCAGTCAGGATGCGTAAGCACCCAAAAAGCAAGACAGAATGCCAGAGGCATTGCTGCATGTACGTTATTGTATGGATCCATGAATTGGGAAAAGATAAATTGTTGGTGTAGGGCAATTGTCAATAGTAACCCAAAAATGAACCAAATGGAGACAAACCCAGACACTGGGGGTCTTGCTGCAGGGTATGCACCACGGGTATAGTTTCTACAAGGTAACCAGAGAGTGGGTTCAATTAAACTGAGGAGACAAGGGGGCGGATCCTTGCTTGGAAATGGTGGATGTAATGCCACAAGATCCCAGTATATTGATGGCAAATATTTGAAATAAAGGGGTTGAATTTCCAGAAGTATCAGGACCGCTGAATCCAGTTGACAATGGTGGGAACTATAGTAACCATCAGTACTGGTAAGGCCCATCCGGTATAGGAACCAACAGGCCACCAGAGTAAAGCCATCGTGAATATGGCCAGAAGGATATCAATAAAGTTGGAAATTGATAGTTTTTAGTGGCAAATTTTATTTTTGAGGAAAGTGAATAAAATTGACCAACAATTTTCTCAGTGTGATGCAACTGATTAAATTTGCTCAATTAATGCAGGAATAAGCATAGATTGGGTCCCTCAAGTTTGACCTAACTGGCAAATTATTCAGGGATGGGGGTAGATAAGCTCAAAAGGAACTAACATCAAAGAATTTGGCAGCTGGTCGAGTTGCTGTTGGTTCAACCTCAAATGCCCAAACCAAGGCTCAACTGCATTTACAATGGTTGGCGCAATGGCCTCTGGCCCAATGAGCAACAGGAATCCCCCAGGGCCACCCCATTTAGGGGCAGTCCCAATTGGTTGGGAACAGGTTCAGGATGCTCATCCTCCTGAGCCTGGTCACTGGGCTGCTCATTTGGTTAAAAGCGTTGCATCAGCTGCAACTCCTGATTTGCCAGATGGGAGCTTCAAACTATCATCAATAGTGTCTGATGCTACTATATGCATGTCAGGGATCATCCCCAATGATTTTGAGAGAGGGTTAGTTTTGACAATCGCACTGCTGGATGAATCAAAACCATCAGCAATTTCAGCTAATAATTCAATATTCATCCTTTTTTGACTATGTGGATTCTGATCATTGGGCTTGTTTCCAATCATTTTCAGACCCATCAACTTCAATTTGGCAATCTTGGCTCAGATTTCCCTGATCTGGCGGATAAGTTCAGCTGAGGTGAGTGTGGGCACCGTGGGAGGGATCCAAAGAGGGAGAGCTGTTACCCAGCACTCGTCTATCATGTGGGTGAGGTCACCCTATGTAACGAGGTGTACAGCCACCCTCTTTGGAGCATTTTTACTTGGAAATGGTAAGAGAGCTCAATCTACACATAGGGGACGTTCCCCAGGACTTACACAGTGTTGGTGTCTATAGCCAGTTCATAATGGGTATCTGCACTGGACAATGTATCAGATAGGATTTCATTTTGGGTGATGCCCTCCTTGGCAGGGCAGGTGTGGGCCTTATGGCCAAAAGCGTGAAAAAAGGTGCAGATAGGGGCGTGCTATCCACTGTGACATGGAACGGGTGGAATTACAGCCTATCAACTAATACAACTGCAGTGTGGGGGATTTGGGTCAAAATTTCTGCAATTCCTGAAGATGGGATGATCATAGCAATTGCTTTGCCTGTGCACAGGTCTGGTATAAACATGAAGTGTTGTATTTCAAAGGAGTGAAGTTCCCCATAGCTTTAATCCCTACCATGAGGTAATGCTCCAACACTGTGCACTTAATAGGTGTGAGGAGAAAGCTAAAAGATCATGAAAATTTGGTTTAATCTGGTTCAATGAGTGCACTTCATCTCAACCACCCATTGACCATCTGGGAGGTCTACCACCACATGCACCTGTGCAGCTTCATCCACTGCTTTTTCATTTTTGAACCCAAGCTCTAACCAACTGTGGGTCATGGAGTGTGGTGCTACATATACTGCAGCTGCAAAATGGTTGTGCACATCTCCACAGAACTTTTCCCAAAAGCACCATTTGATCAATATCCAAGAATACTTGAACCCTGTGCTCCACTGATAAAAGGGGCTGATAATGTGGAGTATTGATGAACTGGTTACACTTTGCTTGCCAGGCTAAAATCTCCAGGTATATACTAGCTGCCATTTTTATTGTTTTTATCTAGGCTGCCAGTTTCACTGGTGCGTTTACAAACTTTGGATGGTGCAGAACCCAATCCTGTGCCCTTTACTTTGCTAGCCCAACGGCTACCCAACATTGGATGCACACTAATCTCCTGAAAGAGATTATCAAACTTACCTAGACTTGAATCAAATTTGTTGCAATTAGTGATTGCAATGAGAGATAATTTTTTATTTATCAATAAGATCATAACAATTTAGTATCAGTTCTATATAGGATCTAAAATTATATATTTATAATGTTAATTATATATCATTTTGATTAAGCATTTTGGTATTGTTTTTTTAAATCAATAGGTTCATATATCTGATAAGTGGCTGGTATTTTTAGTCATTTTTTTATAAGTTCAACAAATGGTTTTACTAAGTGATTGATGGTTTTTGGTTAATTTGATAGGCTCAATGGTTTTTTTTAGTACTAGATGGTCCTGATAGGCTCAATGGTTTTATGTTTATAGTTGATGCTTTTTTACTTATATAGTTTCAATTAATTTTGGATTAGTTGTTGATAGCTATTAGTTAATTTGGTAGTCAATAGTTTTGACTAAAAGATTGATTATTAGTTAATTTGGTAGGCTTACTTTCTTTGGCCAAGTGGTTGGAGGTTTGATATTTGATAGGTTTGATAGTTTCTTATTATATTGAAGTCTGTCTACCCATATAAAAACTAATTAATTAGGATCATATGGTAAATTTTAATACCATAAGCAAAGCTAGATAAAATGGGATATTGGCTAACATGAGGCTAAAATCTACTTAAAATTTCACTGACGTACCTATTGACTGACTGACATCTGAAACCTTCGAGTCTGATAGGGTCAATCAATTTGGGTGAGAGGGTGAGAATTGACAAACTTTATTGAATAATTCACCAAATTGCTCACCTGAAGCTAATCAAGTCTGATAAGTTTAATCTATTTGGGTAAGTGGTGAGAATTGGCAAATAAGATCGAATCTGAAATTATCGAGCCTGATGGGTTCAATCTATTTGGGCGAGTGGGTGAGAATTGACAAATATTATTGAATAATTCACCAAATTGCTCACCTGAAGCTAATCAAGTCTGATAAGTTTAAATTATTTGGGTGAGTGGGTGAGAATTGGCAAATAAGATAGAATCTGAAACTATCGAGTATGATAGGTTCAATTTATTTGGGTGAGTTGGTGAGAATTGATGAATATTATCTAATAATTCACCAAATTGCTAACTTGAAACTCAACAAAATCAGTATTAGAGTTTAAGTAGATTAAGTAGTTAGGATAATCAGTTCACCAGCCACGAGGGCAACAGCGAAGCTGTTAGTCCGAATGGCTTGAGAGTAGTGCTGGCACAGCCTATAGGCTACATTGTGAGCTTATCATCTGATAAACTAAATACTGTAGCGAAGCATGGGTATATGGATGTTAGGTTTATATAATTTTAAAAACCTGCACAATTTGGTTCGCCTAATTAATAAATTACTACTGGCAAATTAAGTAGAATTTGATTTAATAGTTTGGAAGATATGTCACATACTCAATGATTTTAAGTATAAAGAGATGTTTCGGGTAGCAGTTTGGTGATATTTGATTCATTCGATAGGTTTATTTTGTTTGGCCGAGTGGTTGATGGCTTTTGGTCGAATCAATAGGACACAGTTTAGTTTTGAGGGGTGATAAGTTATTGGTTGATTTAATAAGTTCAGTTAAGTTTACCAGAGTGGTTGGTGGTTTTTAGTTGATTTGATTGAGTAATCAGATTCAGCTGAGTGTTTTGTTTATCTACAATAAAATCTAAATTGATAAATTGAAAATCTGAAATTTTATAGACACCATAGCGAAGCACGGGTAAATCGGCTAGTTTTCAATAAAAAATATTATATATGTGCTCATATTGGATGCACTATCTCATTAGAAGAATAACCAAAAATCACCAGACTTGGCACAAATATTCTATAAATAAAGGGAGTGAAGTAGGGTATTTACAAAAAGATGAAGATGTTTTTAGTATGAGCTATTTAGGTATAGAGAATAATACATACCGTATTTGTATATTATTTCAGATGAGAGCTTTATCTTATCATTTAATTTAATAGGTTCATAGTTTTTGATAAGTGGTTGGTAGTTTTTGTTTTTTTAAGTTCACCAATTGGTTTTGGCTGAGTGATTGGTGGTTTTTGGTTATACAATGACTCAGAGTTTTTAGGTAAAAAGGTGAAGGCTTAGTTTATGCTTTTTTTTAGTACTAGATGGTCCCAACCCAAGGGGGGATTCATCGATGTGGCTTAGTTTATGCTTTAGTTCAATTAGTTTTGGGTGGTAGGTTGATGGTTTTTAATTAATTTGATAGCACAATTGGTTTTGGTTAAATAATTGATAATTTTGCTACTTTGATAGGTTTAATTGATTTTATTTAAGTGGTTAGTGGTTGGTAAATAAATAGGTCTAAAGGTTTATGAACTTAATGTTGGCAATCTACCAATATAAAAACTAAACCAATTGATTAGAATCATCTGGTAAATTATAAACTCAAGAAAATCTGGTCTACTTGGCTAGTGATATTATGAAGATTATATCCGTTCTGGTACAACCCTCTTTTGGTTATGATGCAATACTGGGATCATTGTAATACCAATAAGATGCCAAATCATGGACAGGATTCATTAAAAATCTATAGTAATAAAGATTTGTAATGTGGGTTTATGCTTGTCATTAAACAAGTTATATTGAAGGGTTTAATCTAGTGGCTTTTTGAAAGACACAAGCCTCCAAGGAGAGTAAGTCATTGTGGGAAACCAGCTTAATTGTGCTTGCTGGTGCTTTTGCCAGCTAGTTTCCAAAAATAATTTTAATAAAATAAATATAAAAAAAGTGCTAGAAAAATTTGGATTTTTATGATTTTTAATAGTGCACAATAAAGGGAAAATGATGATCCTCAACCTCCAATTATCTAGTATTTAAAGTAATTTTGAAGGTTGAGGGGGATTTCAGGAATATGTTCAGAATAGCCTGCACAAGTCCAAATTAGAAAATATGCAGAAATAACATATAATAACTTGGAAACTTGCTTCAGGGCAGCGGAGCAAAGGAAAGAGAATTCTGATTGGCCCAAATATATCTGTGTAGTAACATTTTTATAAACTTGAGCCAATCACCACCCAAGAAATTTCTTGCACCTTGGGGGACCCCACCAAGCCTATAAAAGGGGGGGTCCCACACAGATGCATTGAAGGACTTTGTTGGGGTTGGGGGAGTGCCTGCCAATGGTAATCCCAAAGTCTGTGGTGAGGTTGGAGTAATCTGGCCAGCCAATTTTACTAGTGCCTTTACAGGTTTCAAACTAGTGTTTCCCCAATTAACAAGGTTCCACTGAGAATCAGCCAGGGACTTTTGGCTAATTTCATCAACTTTCACATATTTATTATTATTAAACAAACTCTTAACAACATTGTAATATCATAAATGGCTGACATTTCCATTTTTCAGTAGAACTTGACCTACAGCATTCTTAATTTTAGTCTGCAAAGGTAAATGTCTGACATCACCCCCTCAAGAATGTTGGGGGGGCAAGTAGAGTCAAAGGAAACAGCCATGTACGCAATTAATAGTGATACCAGTAGCAAGATTTTTGATAGAGTACTTATTTCCTCTCTTATAAATGATAGTAAATGGACCCTCCCAGATTGTTCCAAGTTTACTGCTTCTAGGGGTGATGCAGTTATGGTAATACAACACCATGTCAGAAACTTGGAAATTGGGTAAGGGGGTTCAGGACTCATTTGCAGCCTGCCCTTCTTTTGTTACTGTTTTGGTTAAATTGGTCATAGCTTTGGATTGGAGTTGAATTATGCGTTGAGCCAATCTTTTCATAACTTTATCTGGTTCCTCAACTCTATAAGAGAATATATCCTTAGCTGAAAGGGCAGGTATGCCTGGTTTCCATCCATACAAGACATGGAATGGGGACATTTTCAAAATCTGATGATAGCTGATCCGGTATGTTATAAGAGCACTATGCAAATATTGATCCCAGTGAAGAGGATCAGATGAGTCCAACTTTCACAAAATGGAAACAAAGATTCCATTTGCTCTTTCCACTGTTCCGTTAGTGGAGGAATTATACAGAGCTGAGAAGAGTTGTTGTGCTCCCATAGAAGCGGCCAGAAGTTTGACTACTCTGGAGGTGAAGTTCTTGCCATTATCACAGAGTAGTACTTGTGGGTAATCGTGACAGGTGAAGATGTGTTGATGTAGAAAGGTGGCGGTGGCCTTAGCTGTTTGAGCAGGAAGAGCCACAGCTTTAACCCACTTAGTGAGGTGATCAATAGCTACTGGGATAAATCTTCTCCCACTAGTAGACCGAGAAAGGGGACCTATTACATCTAACCTAATGGTGTGGAATGGTTGTTGCAGGATAGTTGGTTGATATTGGTATCTAGACTTGAAGCCAAATTGTTTTTTACAAGTAAGGCAGGCTTCCAAAACATCAATGATAGATTTCATTATTTCATCCCAGTAAAACCGATCCTTAATCCATTCATGAGTTTTCCTTGCCCCTCCATGACCTAAGGTAGAATGTGCTTCTAATATAGCAAGTACACGTTCCAAAGGTCAAAGGAAAGGTAGCCATTTTGTCCCCACCTGCTTATACAACTTCCCATCTTCAACTTTAGTGTTATGGGAGTGCCGGGCTAACATCTTCTGAACGGGCTCATCCTCATCCTCCCATTCATTGGGGGTCATTAAGAGGTCATGTAACCTCTCCGCCTCACTATTATCCAAGTGAAGGACTGGTAGCCGAGTCAACCCATCAACATTCAAGTGACGGGTTCCAGCGCAGTGTTTGATCTTCATGTCATAAGGCTGAAGATTTAGAGCCCAGAGAGCTAGCTGACCATTAGGATCCTTCATGTTCTGTAACCACTTTAGAGATGCATGGTCAGTAACTACAGTGAAGGTAGTTCCATAGAGGAAGGGGCAATAGTGCTTTACAGCTAATAGAACAGCAAGGCACTCCTTCTCTGGGACAATGTATTTATGTTCAGCTTTTGACAGCATCTTGCTAAAGTAGGAGACAGGATGATTACACCGTTTTTATCCAACTGAGCTAAGATGGCCCCTAACGGCATAGTCTAAAGCATAAGTGAATAAGATGAAGGGTTTATTATAATCTGGGTGCTGTAGGATAGGGCGTTGTTGCAGAAGTTGCTTCAGCGTCTCAAAAGCAGCCTTATGTTCTGCCCCCCACTGGAAAGAAGTGTTCTTAATAAGTAGGCGGACAAGAGGTTCACTGACCTGTGCAAACTTAGGGATAAACTGATGGTAATATCCCATCACCCCTAGAAATACCTGAATGTCTCATAGGCTCATAGGGGGAGGCATCTTCGAAATTGCTTCAATTTATCAACCATGGGTTGGATTCCTTTTTGGGAAATGTAGTGTCCAAGGAAATCCAATTTCTTTTAAAAAAGGTACATTTTGACATCTTCAACTTAATATTCAACTTGCATAATCTATTAAACACCTCTTTCAGATGATCAAGATGTTCATTGAAGGTTTGTGAGAATACTGTGATATCATAAAGATATATGATGATACAAGTTAACTTTAGGTTCCGTAAAATATGGTCCATTGCCCGCTGAAAAGAGGCAAGCGCGTTACACAACCCTTGCGGTAATTGGGTTGGTTGGAAGAGACCCTCACTACATATGAGGGCACATTTCTCCTGGTCCTCAGGGGAGAGATCCATTTGCTAATAGCCGCTAGCCAATTCCATGGCAGAAAAGAACTTAGATCCAGAGAGTTGGGCTAAGGCATCGTCAATACAAGGGAGAGGATAGCTATCCTTTTTCGTGAGGGTATTTAACTTGCGGTAAACCATGACTATCTGATGTCTTCCATTTTTCTTTTTTATTAGCAGGAGAGGGGAAGACTAAGGGCTTTGTGAAGGAACTAGCAACCCCGCGTCTAGTAACTGCTGAAGCACTGTTCTCATTTGTTGCTCCTCCACCTTGGATTTGCAATAGGGTTTTGACCAAATGGGATGGGCATCACCCACATCAATGAAGTGGCACTAGCCCTTCATGTGACCATACTCATTATCTGATTTAAGAATATGTCATTATAGTCATTAAGGTGAGTATGAGCTTTTTCTAGCTCATCTGGAGTCAGCTCGTTTAAAATATGGACGTTGGGCAAGGTACACACCAGGTTATCCATTTGCAGGCCCATATCCATCATAGAACCAATGGAGTGAATTTTGTTATTGTCCTCCACAGGGACTAGCAAAAATCTGCCAATATCCTGGTGTTTTTTCGAAATGATGTCTTTTGAGGTGAGGTTCCCCAACAGCAGCGTAATGGGCCTCTGGTAGGCTGGGTCAAGAATACTAGGCAATACCCGAGGCTTCAAGGGGACTGACGCCATCAATACTAACGAGGTGCAACAAACAGTGTCGTGGGATATGAAGCGTGATTTTCGTGTCAACTACTCGTTGTTCACCAGGTTTAATCACGACCTCATCTGCAGCATAAAAAGGGATACCTTCTTTAGCATCTACTGAATCAGGCAGCTTCTTTGTGTTACGCCCATAAGTGGTATATGATAAAGGTATTGCTGAGGGTGGATATTCAACCAGGCAAGAATACTCGTGCTTACTGGACTCTTTATTGGACAAGACTAATGGGACTTCATAGTTGAGTAATGAGATGTAACCTTGCTTCAGGTTGATTATTCCCTCATACTCAATCATAAACTTAGTGCTGATGAGCATATCATACGCATTGTTATCCAAAGCCACATCAGGGGTTGATAAAATAAGCTTCCCAACTCGAATGGGAAGAGAGGATTATGCCCCAATAGCACGGGTATTGTTGAAGCCAGCAGTTCCAAACTCCTGCATAAACTCCAAGTCAGGCGCTAACTTGATCTTCTTTATAAGCTTAGTGGAGATCACGTTGACTGGGGAGCCAGTGTCCAAGATGGCCAAGATAAGGACCTTTTGAATGACTACTTCAACCTTAGTGAGGGTCCCTCCAAAGTTAGGTGACAAAGCTAAAACCTCTTTGAGCTGTAAGGTGGAGGTGAGTTTTTTAGCATTATCAGGGTAGTTGTTCAAAATGGTTTGTAAGGGATGAACACGCTGAAGAGGTGAAACAATCCAGCTAAGAATTGATCACCATCGCTGGCAGTATCAATCACTTGTGGACACCCTAAGATTTGACTGAGGTTTTTTTCCTCAGGGATGGTGGTCTTTTCTACTCCTTAATCGTTCAAGTGATCAGGAACCTCTACCTCTGCAGGGGCTCCAAGTATGTAGTAACCAAAATCATCATAACCCCCCTCAGATTCGTCCCCAAAGGTATTCTCAACAACTGGTAAGGCCATGATGGAGGTAGGAGAGATGGCCACAGGAGAATTAATAGCCTTAGGGAACGCCTTTACCAGCTTAGCTGGAGGGGTAGGCACAGCAGCTTTAGTGAGCTGGCGTGGACCGATGGTTGTTACTACCTTACAGGGTTCTGATTCATAAGAAGGAGTGGTAACTTTTTTAGGTTGCACAGAGGGAACAGGTTTTTCTGGGAGGGTAGGCATAGGTGAGCTCACCCTTAAAGTGCCTCAGGCGGTATTTCCTTAATAGTGAGAGCTGAAGGAGTCATCTCAGCTTCCTTAGATGTTGCACTTGAATGGAAATCGGCAACATCTACTAATGCCTCCTTTAGGTCACGGATATTTTGGAAATGGCGTTTTACTGAGATAATATGCCAGGCTAGAGAGGGCTGAGAAACTAACCCGGTTAACAGGGCAGCAATAGCATCTTCTAGGGTGAGCATGTTAGAGGTTGTTAACCTTTGCGCAGCTAGGTAAAATCGTTCAGCAAAGGCTTGAAGTCGTTCACCCTCATACATACTAAAGCGCGTAAAAGCCTTCTTTTCCCTAAGTAGACTCTGCTTTGATCCAAAATTATCCAAAAGAGCATTTTTCACCTCTGTTCAAGTGTGCAAAGGGTCCAGGTAAGGTAATATTCTTTCTTGAGCTAGGTGATTTAAACATGGAAGAATGTGTTAAGCTTTTTGTTTATCAGTTGTGCCATGCATGTTAGCTTCATTGACATACAAGAAAGTGGCAATGTTTACTTCGACAGAGGTGAATTTGTCTTTTAGAGGGAGTTTTTAGAGGGCGCTGCTCCAACTCTTCAAGACAGGATAAGGCGTGGGCTAGTTGCTCCTTAAGAGCAATGATTCTGGCTATACAGGGGTCCCCTGTAGTGAGCACCATTTTGTGGGAAACCAGCTTAATTGTTCTCGCTGGTGCTTTCACCAGCTGGTTTCCACAAATAATTTAAAAAAAAGAATTTATAATAAAAAACGCTAGAAAAAATTGGATTTTTATAATTTTTAATAGTGCACAATAAAGGTAAAACGATGATCCTCAACCTTCAATCATTTAGCATTTAAAGTAATTTTGAAGGTCAAGGGGGATTTCAGGAATATGTTTGGAATAGCCTGCATGAGTCCAAATTAGGAAGTATGCGGGAATAACGTATCATAACTTGGAAACTCGCTTCAGGGCAGCAGAGTGAAGAAAAGAGAATTCTGATTAGCCCAAACGTACCCATGAGGTAATGTTTTTATAAACTTGAGCCAATTACCGCCTGAAAAGTTTCTTGCACCTTGGGGGACCCACGCCAAGCCTATAAAAAGTGGGGTCCCTGTGAAGGTGCGTTGAAGGACTTTGTTGAGGTCAGGGGAGTGCCTGCCGATGATAACCCCAAAGTCCATGGTGAGGTCAGAGTAATCTGACCAGCCAATTTTACTAGTGCCTGTACAGGTTTTAAACTAGTGTTTCTCTAATTATAGGGGTTCCATTAAGAATCAGCCTGGGACTTTTGGCCAATTTCATTGATTTTGCATTTAATACTACTATTAAACAAACTCTTAACAACATTGGAATATCACAAAAGGCCGAAATTTCCCTTTTTTGGCAGAACTCAACCTACAGCATTCTTATTTTAGTCTGCAAAGGTAAATGTCCGACAGCCATCCTAGTATACAGCGCCCATAGGCCCCCTCCTGCTGCATTTTATCTAGATAGGTTTATGGTCCAGACTTTTCCTGGATGCAAAGGTATTCCCATTTCCTTGATGTCCATTATACTGGGCTGAAAGCATATAAAATTAACTATATGGATTAATTTAGCTTTAAGGCCGAATGAGATTAAGTAAAAGAAGAATCTTACTCAGACCATATTAAAGTTGCAATTTCTCCTGAAAATAGTCCCTCATAAAAATGCAAATCAGATTATACTAATAATCGTTATAAAATTGGACGGTATCATTAAGATCTGCCATATTGCTCATACAGGCCGAACCCACTGAGCAACAAACAGATGATGTGGGGATCATCAGTCCTTTGAACACATTTGAAAATATACTAAAAATAGGAGCAATTGCCCCAATTGACACTTATTTATTATAATAAATACAGTGACCTTTCGCTGTTCTGTTCTTTCTCTACAATCAACAACATCATCTCTCAATCGCCCATCTCGCTTATATACAGCAGCTTCAGATGATATCGCTCTCAAGGCTTGAGCTATTCTATTTCACCAATTCTACTCAATTTTGGCTTATTATTCTCTAGCTCTCTATTGCCCTTTTTGTAGGCAATTTGATTTGTATTTGTCAAATGTGACATTGCCTTATCACCTTATCTAGAGGTGATCCAATAATAACCTGTTATTTTCCAAAATTGACTCATCTTGAGGCATTTAAATAATCATAACTGATATCATGTTCATCAGATTCTTCCCAATACATCCTATCTGTCCCAAGATTATCATCCAGTCATATTGGAATTGCAACATTATCCCCTCCTTGACTGTACAATATTGTCATGGTTGAATGACATGATAGTGGGTATCAACCCCAAGGATAAGGCTGGGTGACAGGAGGACCAGAAGATGAAGCTTCAGGCCCTCCCTGACCTCAGGAACACAGTAGACCAACGCTGGGTACAAGCTAAATATGCCCAAGTTGGTACTAGTGAGGTGCCTAACGCCCAGCCCTTTTTTTAGTACTAGATGGTCCCAGACCCTTGTGTCAGCCCAGGCACTAAAAAGGACAAGATATTTAATTAATGCAGACGGTCAATTCAGTTGCTTGAGGAATGGGGTTTTGAAACCTATTCCATTTAAAAATTATGAGTTCAGTTGGAGTACAGTTTGATCAATTTTTTGAGTAAAGTCAGTTTTGGCATATTCTACCAATTGGGATGGAAGCATTTGTCTATCAATGAATCAGTGCTTGGGACCACTTCAGCAGACCCCAAATTACCTCAACTCTATTTATATTTGATTCTTGTGACCAACATTCCTTGTTGGTCAACTTTGCACAATAAACTTTTCCCATTTTACCATTATTTAATTATGTTATCCAAGACGATCCTGTGCATGGACCTCTTCAAGAAGGTCTCCTGCTATGTTAAACATCTAATTTTGTATATAATTAGGCTATCCCCTCATGCACCGTTGGGTTGCGCAGGTTCCCTCCAACCTGGGATGCTTACCCCTTCTTCTCTTGTGCACCATGTCATTTTTTGGTTGGATATTTATTGATATGATCGCACTCCTTTATTTAAGTTACTATTGCTCTAGCACCCTCTGCTGAGCTCTAGTACATTTAGTAATAACGGCTAGTTCCCTGCCGTTGGGCCTGTGCACCAAGCACTACCACGCTGGGAACAGGAGAGCTATAGACACACTCCTTACATTAGTCGCACAACCATTTAAATTTATGTGCACAAACTTTTTCTATGTGGGACTTTTCCAAAGTGCAAACAGCAGGCGCCAGCTTTGGGCTTTGACTGTGGTCAGCCGCACCACTGTTTTCTCTTTTTCCCAAGGGCTGGAGAATCTCAACGTTATTTTGACTGCCTCTAACTGGAGAATACCCAACCTTCATGCTTGTACCTGGTGGATACGGATGCCTCTGGGTCCAAAAGTTGTGATTCCCCGACTTTCTGCCAAAATTCACAAATTCAATTTTAATAAGCAGAGTTTACTTCGGCAGCACTTTCTGAAAATGCAGGTGGTATTGGCACAGAGGGGCCTGGGGGTGTTGGCCTTGGATAACGTTGGGCATTCCATTGCTTAACAGGGGATAGGGTCATTAGCGTCTAAAAGCGCGTTTTATAATGAAATCCTTGTCTATACCTCTGAACTGTCTATTAGCTCTTATGGCCTGGATGAGAACACTATTCCTGTATATCAGCTTACCCCTGAGAACCCTCGTTTGTTCCCTACCATGATCCGGGGCACTCAGGAAGTGGAAAAAGAACTTCGCTTCAAATATGATAAAGTATATGCACCTGCAGAAGGTGAAGTGGGATATGTGGCTTCAGTAGTAAGGGTGGCCAACTATCCCTCCCCATTCTATGATTCCAAAACATACCCTGATGGCTTTCTCGAGCCAGAGGAGGAATTTTCTGGTGATTTAGTGGTTTTTTCTGCTTTAAATAAAGACCATTCGGTGTATTTTCTACTGACTGCTACCCTTACCTCCCCTTTAGGGAAACTCAGCACCACTATCTTGGTGGATACTGGTGCCTCAGAAATTTATAAACCAGAGCCTAGCTGACTACCTTGGGCTTAATTACTTGCCAGGTGGTATGGTTAGGGGAGGGGCATCCCAAGGTATTCCCACTCTGAAGGTCGTTGGGACAGTAGACTATCAGGTTGGTAATTACAACTTATCCAATCACTTCCAATCTATCAAAAAACTCTTGTTCCCTATCATTTTATGCTGATTGGTGGCGGAAGTTTGACGTTAGAATCAACTTGAAAGAGAATATTATATCCTTAACATTAAAGAATGGTCGCATATTAGTTGTTCCTTTGTATAAGGCTGACTCTCAGGGCGACTTTCCCCACTGGCCACACTTTCACACCCTTAGCCGTGCCTCTATGCCGAAGCCCACCTTAGTGGTTCCCCTAACTCCTTGTTTGGAGGGTTTGGAATCTTCCTTTGATGCAGCTATAGCTGATGCACTACCTGATCATTCTGACTATGACTGTGACTTCAAACTCACTGTGGATCTGGTGCATATTTCTTCTCCCATTTATCCATTGACTGTCCAGGAGGAAGAGGTGTTAGATGCATGGGTGAAGGAGCAGTTAGCCAAAGGCGCGAGTTTTTCAGCGTACCTCCCCTTTATGCTCCCCACTTCTCCTTGTTGAGAAGGCTGATGGTACTCTGCACCCATGCATAGACTATGGGAACCTCAACAATGTCACTGTACCAGATCTACATCCCATCCTTTTAGATTCTCAGATTTCTCGCTATGTGGAGAAAGCTAAGGGTTTTCTTTAAGCTGGATTGCCTCAATGCGCTCAATCAGATTTAGATTAAAAAGGGACAAGAGTGGTTAACCGCATTCCATACCATAAAAGGATTTTCCAGTTTTAGGTCATGCCCTTTGGGCTTAAGAATGCCCCTGCTATCTTTCAACGCCGCTTTGATGCAGCGTTGGGGGACCTGTTAGGGGTATAACTGGTTGCCTACATGGATGATATCCCGGTGTTTTCCCCTGATCAGGAGTCCCATGCAGTACACCTTTGGCAAGTGGTGGAGAGATTAAAGACATCCAGTCTTACGCTGAAGATGAGCAAGTGTGAGTTTTTCAAGTCCTAGGTAACTTTTCTGGGCAACGTCATGTTTGACCAAGGACACATGATAACTCCAGACAAGGACAAGGCTATTTGTGAGTGGCCCACCTCCACCTCAATCAAGGAATTGAGAAGCTTTTTGGGGACGTGTATGTTCCCCAAGAAGTTCAAGTCCAATATTTCTGAGGTGGCAGCGCCCTTGTATAAGGCTAGTGGTGCAAAGGCGCTTCAGTAGTACCCTGTTTTGGAGGATGCTTTCCAAGCAGTGAAGTGCACCCTGTTGTCCACGTCTGTCCTTTGCCATGTCAACCCTCAAAAGAGTTCATTGTGTCTACTGATGCCTCCAACTTCGCCACAGCGGCTGCCTTGTTACAAGTAGACAAAGATGGGATAGAGCATCCAGTGAGATATTTTCTAGGAAAATGCTTTTTCCTGAGTTGAATTACGCCGTTTATGATAAAGAGTTACTAGCAGTGGTGGAGGCGCTGACTTATTGGCGTCACCACTTGCATGGCCTTACCCAACTGTTCCATGTACGAACAGATCACCGCGCCTTGCTGTACTACCACGCCCCTCATGCCCTAACCCCACGGCAGACCCATTGGCATGAGTCCCTTGCCCAATTTTCATTCACGTATGAGTTCACCAAGGTCAAGGATAATGGTTTGGCGGATGCTTTAAGCTGCAACCCTGCATTAGCTCCTGATTTAAAGGAGGTAGAAGTCCATAACACACAGGTGATGATTCATCTAAATAAAATTGTGTCTCAACTTCCCTCTCCCCCAGCCAACAGGCCAGTGCTTGCACCTCTGGAAAGTGCGGAGGAATATAGTATGTTCAGAAAGGTAGTCATTTCTCAGCTATTATCATCTGAGTATACTATGGTACTCGTTAAGAGCGCTTTGAATCAAGAGGACCTATACAGGGTTTATCACATGAAGGATGAGATGGTGTGGTTTCAGGGGCGCCTATGGGTGCCTGCTGGACCACTGCGCCTGAAATCATCTGGGACCATCATGATGGACTCACCATTGGTTATCCTGGGAAAGCGAAGACCTTGGAGTTGAAATGATGCACTTACAATTGGAAGGGCTTGCCTGCTCAGGTGAGATAGTATTGTAAAGAGTGCTTGATCTGCAGCCAGATGAAACCAAATCTTCAACCTTTAGTGGGGTTGTTGGTACCAGTTCAAAAGGCTGAAGGTCCTTGAACATTTTTATTGGTGGATATCATTGTGGAATTACCTGTTTGCGATGGTTATGATGCCATTGTTGGGATTCAAGATAAAAATCGAATTGAACTCCCTTTTTCCAAATCAGGCCATGCTGAATTGGTCATAAAATCTACCTGATCTAAATCTACTCCAGGATCCTCCTCCCCTATTCCTGAGTCACGTGGGACGGCATCTCCACCCATTCAGTCAGGTAAGCGATGCTATCCATTAAGGATGCCCACGAGGAGGCCATTCTGGAAGATCAGTAAAGATTCTGATTGGATGAGGCCCCAACGGTCCCAAAGGCACCAAATCCCAATGCACCCTATAAGTATCGAAGCCTTTTAGTTTAATAAAATATTTGGTATTCTAACTCTTTTTCCCGTTTCCTCCTCAGCGCTCTTTCCAATTTTTCCAGCTTTGAGCCACCGCGAACCCTGGCGCCAGTCTGAAGAACTGTAGCGCTGACAGCCATCATGGTGGTGGTGGACTGGTTCACAAAATTCGCCCACTTTATTCCTTGAAGAACTACAATAACCGCGTCTGAGATGGCTAGGCTCTTCGTCACCCATGTGTTTGCGCATCATAGGGTTCCCCAAGAAATTATCAGTGACTGGGGCCCCCAGTTTACCTCCATCTTTTGGGAAGAGTTGTGTAAGACTCTTCAGATTCGCCCGTGCCATTCAACTGCCTATCACTTACAATCAGATGGGCAGATGGAAAGTGTGAACCAGTACTTGGAACAGTTTCTGCGGCGTTACACCACCGCGGATCATTCAGATTGGGTTTCTCGCCTTCCTATATCCCAATTTAGGTACAACATTTTGCATTCTCTGATCAGTTGTTCCCCTTTTTTGCTAACCATGGCTTTAACCCCGCCTTTAACATGGAGCCTAGCTGTGAATCTAAGGTTTAAACGGTGGTGGACTTTGCCAAGACTATCAAGAAGGTCCACCAGGGGGTCTCCACAAGTTTGGAGGCGACAATGCAAGTGTATAAGGAGAATGCTGATGGTAAATGCTGAGTGGGTCCAGCATATAAGGAAGGGGATCTTGTGATGCTTGATGCTTGTAACATCCCTATCAAGCAGCCATGCAAGAAGCTAGGACCAAAGATGATTGGCTCTTACCGCGTTGTTATAAAGGTGGGCCATGCCTCATACCAGCTAGATCTTCCCCCTTCATTTCTGATCTTCTCTATGTTTCATGAGAGCAAACTAACGTTATTTGAGGGCCCCCCACCAGAGAATCCTGAGGCTTATCTCGTGGATGGGACGCTAGAGTGGGAAATGGAGGAAATAGTAGCCTCCTGCCATGTTAAGAGAAGACTTGATTACCTTAATCTTGGAAGATTTTGACGTTGCAGAGAACGATTGGGTCCCAGCACGTGACTGTGTGCATGCCCAAGATCTGATTGAAGCTTTTCATAAGCGTTTTCCCCAGGCTGCTGGATCTCAACCCAAACCAACCATTGCCACGATGAAGTTGACCCAGACCACAAGAACTTTTCCCATGCGCAAGCCCCTGGAGGGGGGTTATTGGAGATACCTCCAAGATGACTGGAATAGCTTTAGATCAAGATTTGATATTTCAGTCAAATGATATAATAGAATCCATGTCAGGGATTTCTGATTCTTCAATTGACCAATGTAAGACTCTTTGGAGTTATTGGCCTCCTATTACAGATGAAAACCAAGCAATCTGAAATGACCAAGCATTTTGAAGGGGCTAGGCCCTCGTTAAGAAGGTTGATCAAATCAAATAAGCGCTCTAACAGATCTGACCATCATAATTATTTTAATAATAATGATAATTAGTAATATTGGTCATCTGTTAGGAAAGATTTTACCTCGGGTGCATCAAGGAAATCCTCGCGTAAACCCACTAAATCTTCCCCTATAAATATCTTAATTTTTAATTAATAAAGTACCAAAAATCTTGTCTCACGTAGCTTAATTTTGGTCTATCTTCTTACTGGATTCAGTACTTCTGATTGGAATTTACTATTGCAATGGAACTAATAGCTTCATTGTAATTGACTTGATCTTTGCTAGAGCCATGGAACTAATACTTTTGTAGCCTTTGTAGTGCCTGCTTTATAGAATTTCTCACAAAATTCCAATACTGGTGCTCCCTGCCAGGTCTGCTTATGAGGCTAACTGGTGAAAACATATTTTCACACCGATGAATATATCTAGTGAAGAGAGCCCCTCTTCTGAGGAATCTATGAGTATTACCCGATGGGTACACTTCAACAGGCAGGATCTGACTTCCGCTGCTACCAATAATCTGCAATTTCAGGCTTCTATGGACTTGGCTATTGAAGGCCCAGATCAAAATAATTACCAGATTCAAGATGCGAATGTAGAGGAGACTGTCAAAGGCTTGATACGGGGAGCTATCCAA